>JAWVWS010001018.1:0-289439 GCA_033807775.1 Saussurea involucrata | reverse complement strand
AATGTATTATTTGCTAGTTTTTAATATATATATATATATAATAAATAAGTAACTAGCATGCCACGTGTCGTCTTCTGGTGAACCGACTTCAGTATTTTCCCGTCTAAACATGTATCTGGACGCGGTTTACATTATAAGTTCAATTAGCACACCCACATTCACTTCTCCTTAAATCTCTCATTAATTCAATTTTTTTAATTTATACATTACATTTACTACCCTTATAATTAGGTATGTAGTTTACTTTTAATCTCTTACTTTTTTCTTTTTTCTTTTTCATTTTAGACTCTTAGCATATAAACATAAATAATGTATATGAACTAAAATGCATTAAAAAACATTTCTATTTTTTACAAATTATACCATTGTAATCGCTTCGTCAATACCTTCGAAATGAGCCCAATATTGAATATTTTTGGATTTAATTATATTATTAAATATCATAAATATATACGAATTAATGTGTCGTGATTAGTATGAGATTTGTTGAAATTAGTATGGGCTTTGATACAAATAATCACTAAATTTTCGTGATTTTCTTTTTGCAATTTCATATGAACTTTTACTTCAAAGTTGAATTCATTCGACGAATTACAATTCTATCAAATTACATTCTGTCAACGAAACACCCTTAGAGTTATCGTAAGAGATTTAATTACTTGGAAAAAAAGATATCACTTATCAACTGACTTTTGGATTATGAGTTCGAACTTTTTTCAAAAATATAAATATGCAATTATTTTAGTATAGTATATTTAATTATTTATACTTTCTTAATCATGATTATATTATTTTTCTCTAATTTTAATTGAACTACATAATATCAGTTATCAACAGATGGTTAGTTAATGATATTTTCAAAGTCAAATTGTTATGCTTCCCGTCAATTCATTTTAAATTAATCTTTCATAATAGTTAATAAGTTTTCTAGCATGATTTAATTTTTTTTAAATTACCCGTGTAGTACACGGTTCAAACCTAGTATATATATATATATATACATATATATATATATATAAAACCTAATTTAACTTGTTTTTTATCATTGACTCGTCAATTAATAGTACAAAACATATGTTTTTATATATAATATTATATACGATATAGAAATTTGCCGGCATAAGTCACGCATTGATAAACGGCATGGTCTCGCCATGACTCCTAAGGCTTGAGGCTTGGCCTCGCCGCCACGCCACGCCTCACGCCATTTAGAACCTTGGTCTTGATAAGCCTTGTACACACGCCTTTTGTTATCCCTTGTAATAACTAGCACATTGTTTACTCTTAACTTTGGGGAGGGGAGATCAAACTCAAAAAATACAGAGACAAAAATAAGCAAAAAGAACACACAACACCTCTGAAAGCTCGATATGTGTGAAGCATTGATGTAGCATAAAATCAAACTATAGCATAAATGAACAAAACGCTATTAGAGAGAAAGAATAGCTAAACAACAAAATACCCAATGTTACAGTCCTATTGATCTAGCTTCTAGCAATTTCAAGCTTAACCAAAAAAAAAAAATTGAGGCTACACCTATACATAAATCACAAATGCTACATCAAATTGATAAATCCTCAATAATATACCACTTTGGTGCAATACCTTTTGGCTTACTTTTGTATGGCAATTTGCACCAAATGAAATTAAAGCCAAGTCCCCAGCCAAGACTTGGAGTCAAGTTTTTCATTCAAAAGGAAATTTGGACTACAAACTCATAGACATTGAGTGTATATTGAGCATGGAGTCAAGACTCGATTATTATGCACGTATAATTAAAAAACTATCATCTTTCTAGCTTTCTGAAATTTCCAATTAGTCCTTGTTATTAATCAAAAGTCATTCCAAAAACAAACAAGCTTTCAATACATTCACTTCTACATGCTCTATTTTCATAAAATTGCCTACAAAAAAACTACTTTGCATACTCAAAATAGATTGAAGTATAAGGGTAATAAACTTTCTACTTTGAATTAATGATCTAGTCGTCAACATATAAGTTTACTTGAAAATTTTACACAAATAGCCAACAACAATTATACTCGGTATCCAATATCCAAATTCCAATTCAAAGACTTAGAACAACCACATATCAATCGTATTATCCAAATTCCAATTCAAAGACTTTGAACAACCACATATCAATCGTATCATCCAAATTCCAATTTAAAGACTTAGAACAACCAAATATCAATCGTATTATCCAAATTCCAATTCAAAGATTTAGAACAACCACATATCGATCGTTATCTAAATTCCTATTCAATATGTTAGAAAAACCAAAAGGCATACAAGTATTACCGTAGACAAACATAAAGACATGAATCTCAACCAAGTTACAGTCCTATTGATCCGGCTTCTGGCAATTCCAAGCTTAACAAAAGAAAATTTGAAGCTACACCTATCCATAAATCACAAATGCTACATCAAATTGATAAATCCTCAATAATATACCACTTCGGTGCAATACCTTTTGGCTTACTTTTGTAAGGCAATTTGAGCATTATTTCATAAAGAAGCACAAGACAAACAACTAAAAAGGTATTTGTTGCTGCCATGAATAATTCAAATTCAAGCACAAACTGAAGAGCCTAAGAGGTTTATTGATAACCAGAGTTACAGAAATCTCCCAGATTTCAGCATCAACAACAGATCATAATCTCATGGTCAAAGAACATAAGCAACAATGTCTGAAAAACCCGAGAAGACCAACTCTTAAACCCATGTTTCTATGGAAAATAACTCTATGAACTATAACAGGAAATACCAACTGAAGTCAGAACATATGTACAACTCAATTTTTTTTTATTTTTTCGATATCAAGTATAAGGGGGAGGCCATACCTTGTTAGCCATAAAGGCAATAAAGATGAATTCTAACTCAGAATCAAAAACCATTCTTGCCATAGGTCTCAGTTCTCTCAAGACTATCACTGAATGAACCCCCAAACAGACCCTTCCCATAACGTACAATAAAACACGTGAGTCCTGTTTGCAAATTGACAAAGGGCACTTTCATCTCATCCAAAGATGCATGCTGCTACATGCAGATCTCATGACATTTTTTGCCTCTTCTGTCCACCAGCGGTCTCCAATGCAAATTTGCTCTTATAACAACGCTCCCCCCCTCTGAATTTCAGATCTTCAACATCAATCATATACACATTATCTGGTCCTGGTGTACTAAAATCAGCCGGGTTTTGGTTGATTGTGCAAACCTCAGTTCCTGATGTCACATTTTTGGGCCCCGTGAATCCTTGTGCTACTCGTTCACTTGAATCTTGAGTTGCATGCCATGGAAGAGGGAAATCCTCTGGTCTGTACTTGTGGCTAACTGAAGCTGAAGGCAAAACTCGTGGTTTCTTCTGTGGTGGTTTATGAAAAGATTGGCGTCCATGAATGTGTCCCTGAACAGTTTGATCAGTGTGAAAGAGAGAAGAAAATGAATTAGTAACAGCCAATGAAGGTGAAGTCCCCTGAGCCAAATTTAAGTGCCTCGAGTTTTCAATCGGCTTTTTCACACCAGATTGGATTCCAGAGTACGGAAACTGAGAACCCTCCATGGAATTCAGTTTTCCAGTATTACTTGAGCTGCAGTGATTATAACAAGAAAAGTGTTTAGGAGTAAGCTTTTTCCCATCCATACTGAATGGCAAACTTGACTTTCCAGCATCCATTAAGCTAAGCAATTGCATTGCAGGAATGGCTTCATTAGAATATGAAGAATCTAATGAACCCATATGTTTTGGATTCAGCTCCGAAGTTTCCAAATGATTCTGCTCTTCAAGAACATTTGGGGCCATGACATTCAGATCCAGGTTGATGATGCTTTTCCCCTTGTTCCTGTTTGACCATTTTGTATGCATCTCCATGTTTTGACCAAATGGCATGCTAGTTGGAATGTTTGACCACACATTTCCTTGTGTTCCTTTCTGATGTGTACCATCATGGTACTTGTTAAATGCTTCCATTATCTGCATATTGGTTGGAGCCGATTGGTAGGCTATTTTATTGTTTCCTCTAGATTCATGATAATGTGAATTATGGCGTCCTTGGTGTCCAGGATCAGAAACCCTGATGCCATTTGATGGTTGCTTTCTACACTGCGAATAGTTATCAAACATTGGGAAGGAAGGAAATCGGTCTTGATGGTAGAAGCCAGCTGGATTTCTTAGTGAATTCTCCCCTGTTGGCATCATAGAAGAAGAAGATGAATGCCTCCTCATGGTGGGATATTGCTGGAGTGGTATTGGCATCCCTTCATTGAAATTAACTTTATGAAAACTTGATGTATTTGATATCATCCCACTGTTATTGCTACCACCAGAAACACAGTAACTCCTAGCTTCGCTTAAGTTCCTCTCATGCTGAATCTTCGCCATCAGTTCAACGATTTCTTTTTCATCTGACCTCCCGTTCCCGTTGGAAAATATCTCTTGTCTTTGATGATTATGAGCTCTCATCACATCTGTGTACCCTCTAACTCCGCCGTTTCTCTTATTGTGTGGGTCCGAGAAGTCCTGTAAAGATGAATCAGAAACAAGATATACGGGTGGTGATCAAAGTGATTCATCCAACTCGATATCAAGAAGAAAATAAATAGACGAAGTAACAACTAAACTCTCATGGTTATTTCATTTTCATACCCCAATAAAAAAAAAATATTAGTCACATGCTTATACTCTTTGACAATTTTTGTATTCCCTCGTTATCTTATCCAAAATTGACCTCATATATTAGTTCACTGAATTAAAAATGGGATAGAATGAATTAAATACAATTATGGGATCAACAAATCCTTTTCTTGAGGTAAGCAACAGAAAAACCATGAAAGTTCAATGACCAATTCATTTACTAATTTGCCTTTAAACAAATATAAGAAATGGTAAGCGGCAGTGAGGAAAGCAATACCCTTTATCATGCATGATATTAATATATATATATATATATATATATATATATATATAGGGTTGGGTTCCGGTGAGAAGTGCCAAATTTGGTGAGAAGCGTGAGAAGTGGTTATCAACCGTTGGATGAGAAATGGACGAACATTAGGATGAGATGCACCGCAATAAGATGCACTGAGGTGCACCGGATCAATTCCCTTTTAAGCCGCAATTCATGGGAGGGTATTTGATTAAAAGTTAACAACGGTTTAAAAGTACTTCTATATATATAAAAGGGATATTATGGGAAACTATATATAATCATCAAATAGTGAGCATACCAAATTTTGATGCTGAGAAAAACTTGCATGTGAAAGTTGTGTATGATAGTGCTGCTGCTGCTCCTGTAGGAGTGCTGTTCTGGGAGTATGTCCATCTCTGACTTCGTAAAGTGATCTAGCTTTTGCTTGAGGATCAGATATAACTCTATGTGCTATACTTGATTCCCCAAAAAAGAAACCAGCTTTCCTACTATGATGATCTTGGATGGGAACTCGATTTGGCATCGGTGGTAGCAAATTAGGAACCTGGGATTGTGTGTCATAGTGTAGAGATAAGCCAAGTCCTAACCCCACCTCTGACTGACGATCCCTCACTCTAGAACCACCAACATTTGTCCTCTGTGTATCCTCTCCAAATAATTGATCTCTCACAGGATTCTCCAATATCTTCTTTGAAGCATTAGATTTCTTTTCAGGCTGTGGTGGAGGAATCGACTTAGAAAATGTGTCACTTCCTCTGCCTTCAGAGACATCATTACTTTGTTTTGAAGTACCATTGGGCACTGAAACTAGCTTATCTGTTCTGCCCATATCACTGAATATCGATCGCCAAGCTGCCACTGGATCACTACTAACCTTATTACCATGTTTGGAACTCCTTTGAGTTCCATATTTTTTACATTGATACTTATCAGTGTTCTGTCCATATTCACCAACTCCTACATCTCGAGAATGTCCAACTAGACTGGTTTTCACAGGAGCATCCCCCTTAAAGGCCTTGACCTTCTTTCCAACATGACCTTGGCTGGTTTGATCGGTAGATCTTCGATCCTGAGCTTGTGGCACCTTTCTTTTAACTTGAGAAACAGATGGCAATGGAGAAGATGGGGTTGGAGCTAAGTCAAGAAGATTACTTTCCTTTCTCTGATGCTGTTCATCGGTACTTCCACACAGCAACTCTGTCAGCAGACGCACTTTCCGTGCCTTTCGGCGTGGATGTCCACTTTGATCATCATTCTGCTGATCGGAGACTGCTAAAGTTCCCTTGGCTGTGCCAACTTTCTTGGAATCATCAAGATTTCTCAAGTCGTTCTCTTCAATAGCAACTGGTGCGCTAACATTTGCCTCTGCAGCAACATTGGTGTCAATAGAAACAACTTTAGCTGGTTCTTCAACATCAGCAGGGGTATGATCAGGTGAAGATTGAGTTGTATCTCCTTGTAAAACAGTGAGGATTCTTTCATCATCATTCCTCTTGTCAGCTGGTTTAAGACCTGAGGAAAGAACAAGAAAAATAAATAAATAATTCTGAAAAATCAGAATAGATATGATGCAAGATTGTCTGGTACTTGCTCCCTTGAACGTAACAACCTACCTGAAGTGCCTTCACCAAAAGGGAGTATTGGCAAACCATGACAATCTAGCGTTGAGTAACAAGTTGCACAAGGTTGCACCATGCTTTTACCATACCGAGAGACTAATGCTACCTCTCGAGAACTTCTTCCACCTCCAGAATCTTGCAAACAGCTTTGACAAAGCCAATATCTAAAACGTGGGACCTCTATAGGGGGGAGATGTTGTCCGCTACCATAAGCAAATGGTAAGTAGTTGTTGCCACCTCTTTCACGCATCTTTGCAGCATAGCCTCTGGTGGATCAGATAATATATTAATATTAGCAGTAAATTGGGAAAAAAAAATAAGAACACACCAATCAATTGTGAGTCCATTTATCTCTACTACAAAGAATAAATATTTATTCAAGCAAAGTGATAAAATATATCATAATATCCACCATATATCATGTAAACGTTCAAAAATGAACACAAGCAATAGATTGTGTGCATTGGCATCTCAACTATGAACTAAAGATGCAAAGCGATAACAACACATTTCTGCATGGATAAAGCAACAAGTTACAAGATGTACTTATTACACTACTATGGATTGGAGATAGTCAACTAAAAAATTTTAGCCAGTCAGTCTTCTCTTTGGACTTCTAAAAGAATATCAGGTAATATATGCTACTAGAAAAGAAATTTCTATAACTAAAATTGTGGAACAGAAGATGAGCATATAAGCCATGGGTAGGATGCTTCCATCAGCAATGGTAATAATATAAATAAGAGAAGTAAAAAAAAAGGTGGCATGACAAAACAAACATATATGTCTTAAGGAAGAAAACATTAATTTGGAACTGTCACATGACCAAATTTGAACTAATGTGGGGTGATACTTCTTTGAAATCGTTACATACTAGAAGCCATATATCAACAGCATGTTTTCCATTCATATAAGAGTCCAGCATATTTTCTGAACTTTGCTCAGGCATGTGATCAAAGAGATGCATTTATACTATAATAGAACTGTTGTCTAATTAAATGAATAACAGTCAGTGTGTTATGAATTAAATAGGCAAAAATTAAATGGCTTACCGAATAGAGAAATGACTACACTTTTGGGCATCACCCTTCTCCTTGACAAGTCCAAGATCAATAGACAAAGAATTGATCTTCACAGTTGAACCAGCAGAGTTGAGTAGAGCAGTAACATTGCTCCCTTGAGCATCATCTCCTCCAATAATCCTCCCACCATCTCTCAGGACGATGCTCCTCTCAGTATCGCTCTCCATTTCTGAAATACAATAATATGAATAGAACTTCAAGTAAAAGACAAGTAGTTGTACCTGACTATATACAATTTCACAAAAATTTAAATAATTTAATCTACTTGACTGATCGTTAGATTAAAGAATTACTAGAACAGTATAGTATTTATAGTAAGTTAATAAATGAGCGTATCATAAAGATCAGAATCTGCAAAAGACTAACTAGCACAACAGAAGTGAATAAAGCAAGGCATAACAAAGTTAATAGGACCAACACGGAAACTAAAGCCAAGTGAAAGCCAAATCAAAACGCAACAAAAAAAATTAAATTATACCATTATCACACACACACACACATATATACAGGCACACATATTAACGAATAAATAACAAAATTAATAGAAAACTAGATTAAACAAATATGTCACATGTCAAACACCAAGCCACACAAATGTCAGCCACTAAAACCGAAGATCTTTATACTCAAACTGTGCATTTGGATAGGGGGCATACCTTAATTCAATTACCAACACCAGGAACACGTCACAATTACATACAATAGAAGGTAAAGCTCTTAACATTCTAGAGAATCCTAGAAAACCCAATTTATAGTCATGAGACTTACCCGAATTAACCACCGTCCCAGATACATATACATACAATAATCAGATATAAATATTTTAGGGTTTCTACAAACCATATCCAACCAATATGTTTTGCTGTAAACAGAAATTCAATAAAGAGATAGAAAAACATGGTATATGCATCGAACCTTAGAAAGGAAATAAGCTGAATACAGCAAATTAAGCAAAAATAATAATAGATCAACTAAATCGAAAAAATATTTCAAGAGAGTGAGCTCAAAACGTAAGCTATTATGAGTGCATATAGAATGCCACTTACATCACACCGATCAATTTACAACAGCACGTAGATCTGAAACCTTATCCACCGAATCAAAATCAACAAAAGAATCGAAACACTTAAAAACCATGATTTTCTCAGCTGAAACACTAAAAACATCTACCAGTAGATACCAAATCAAGAAACGAAGCTGAATATGTAAATTTTACTTACAGATTCAAATCCTTCTGCGAGTAATTCCAGTGCGAAGACGCTGAAAACCCTAGCCCTCGCCCCTTTAGGTTTTCACGAATTAGAGAGAGAAATGTAGTGAGAGAAAGAGTGAAGGCTTTTCCAGTGTGTGTTTTGAGGAGAGAGAGAGAGAGATTATTGTATTACTTCACGCTTTGTTGTCTTCTTACCTATATATTTTATGTACGTATTTATAATACACACAGTAAAGGTGCGAAACTGCGTGAGAGAGAATCGAATCAGCTGCAGCCACGTCAGCAACAAAAGTGCGTGCAAGGTGTTCTTATCCCAATTTTTCAAAATAAACCCTAATTTTCCCCACGCGCTTCATACTCACACGCCCTGTTAGGTGACTAGTCACTTTCTAGTCATTGTTTTGTCAAATGAAGACAAAAGATGCCGCGCACTTAAACTTCTTACCATTGGTTCGTGTATTTCACGCTCCAAAAATGCGTAGTTCGGTTTTACTTTTTTTTTCCCTGCACTAAAAGGTTAAGTTTAATAAATAAATAAAAATACTTTACATTATTTCTATAAAAAATTGCTTTTATAAACTCCATAAAAATGACAAGTTAAAATCAGTTTACATTACAATTTACAAATTAAAAAAGCATTTTGTTATGCTGTGTTCTCTAATCCGGAGAGAAAGGAAATGGATGGAAGAGAAAGGGAGAGAAAAGAGAGAGGAAAAGAAATAATTTTTTCATTTGTGTTCTCGAAAGGAAAGAAAAATGAAGGAAAGGAAAGGAAAGTAAAAAAATTTGCGTTTTCTTGAACAGGAGAGAAAGGAAAGGAAAGATATCAATTTTACTAATATACCCTTAAAAATATATCTTTTATAAGGAAATATTGGGTAGTTTTGTAATTTTAATAATTTCAGTATTTTTTTTTAAAGTTCTTTTAATTTCTTTCCTTTCCTTTCCTTCCCTTTCCTCCCACGTTTGGGAGGAAAGTTTTGGAAGGAAACTCATCATTATTTTTCTTCCGTTTCCTTTCCTTTCTCTCCTAAAAAAGTTTCGAGAACACGAATTTTTTTTTCTTTCCACCCATTTCCCTTCATTTCCTTTTCTTTCCTTCCTAAAATGAGTTTCGAGAACACAGCGTTAATAGTTGATGAAATAAAATACAATAAATATTTGCTTGAAAATAGTTATATTCGATTGTAATTAAAAAAAATTATGTGTGATAGTCAAGTGTGCATTTGTTGCATACGTGTCTATGGCGTGTAGCTCAGTTGGTAATGAGACGTGGAGACTTGCCCAATAACCAACAGGTCATGGGTTCGAGTCCAGGCCCTGTTAGCTACAACCACCGAGTGAGCCTCAAAATGCCCCCTTATACGGATACCCAAGTAGGCAGAATCAGATATGAGACCGATCAGGGTTGCCGGTATCAACCTTTTTGCCCAATTTGTTGCATACGTATAATAAATTATATTATATTATATTAATTAAATAAGAAATTGTGGGGTTGGTAAATTAGGACAAAATAGGGAAAAAGGTCAAATGGGGGTCAAAATTATGGGGTTAGGGTTTAAAGTAATAAAATATATAGTTTTAATGTAAATTCAAATTTTTGTTTCGTGAGTTAAATAAAAACATCATTTTATATATATATATATATATTTATTTATTTTTTTGAGCAGTGATTAAAATATTCATAGTGATGGCTAAAATGATTAGCTTTCTTTTTTCCATTAACTTGATTAAAACTAAATATCAATAATATAATTAAGATGATAATAATGAAAATAAAGGAGTTTGATTCATTTGTTTTCGTACACAAACCAAGTAGAGGAGCTAATTTGCAAATGGTGTTCGTGTTATGTTATATAAGTGTCCTAATATGTATTTTTACCTTCTTGAAAACTTTCATGCATTAACACATGAGTTTGGTGTTGTTTTCTAAATGTTTGTCGGTTAAATGTTTATTAGGTATTAGTTACCTTATCAGATGAGCATGACAAAAAATATAAAATCTTACCAATAAAGGCATATAAAAGAGAAAAATCTTACCTAATAAATGAGGGATCGAGAATACTTATATCCATGCATATTGGATAAAAAGTCGCTCAACAATAATTTATTTTGATGATAAAAACGTTATCTGATAAGGTAAGTAGAATGACGACTATCACTAACAAGCGTTTATCCTGTGATAAATGTTTGGTAATTAAATGGCTCATTAATACCCTAGGATTTGCAATGGTCGAATATGGGTCTTTATTTGTTATTGTGTTTGTTTAAAATATAAATAATAAAACTAATAATTAAATGTAGCACGAAACTCCTGTCTATATCTATATCAATTTAACAAAAATAAGATATAAACTAACAAATGTAGTAGGTATACGATTCTGAATAAAATTTGATTCAACAAATAATGGAATTTCTTATAAAATATAAGTATATATATCAAATTTTCATTAATAAATATATATATAGAGAGAGAGAGAGAAGTTCAAACGAGAACGCTAACTATTTACGAGAGCACGAAAACGGTCGTCCATGTACAAAATCACATGTGATTTTGTACAAAATCCAGGTAGTGTAAAATCACATGTGATTTTGTACGTGAATCACATGTGATTTTGTATATGGACGGCCGTTCTCGTGTTCTCGTAAATAGTTAGCGTTCTCGTTTGAATTTTCTCTCTCTCTATATATATATATATATATGTGATACAAATCAAATAAACATTGTATTTCTTGTACCCCTTACAAACCAATCTCCACCCTTGATCTCAATCTCTTTATTTTCGGATTTTCTTTAATTAAATAATAAAAATGGGAAGTAACGTAATAATACTAATAACCATTTATTTAAGGAATATATTATTAAAATTAGATAAATATGAAACTGATAATCAATAAAGATTTTTTTTCCTAAAATATTGCTTCTCTTTTGTTTTGATTTTCTCTTTCCTGTGATTGAAGATTCCTTGATTTGCAGGATTGTTATTCCAGTAAAACAACTTCTTTGTATATTCCAGCATCATCGTGAAATCATGGTAGGAGGAAAGCATGCCGACGATGAAGATATACGAGAAAAACATACAGAAAAAGTATTGGATCATGTTCGTATGCATATGTACACTTTTGAAATGGACATATCTGCATATTTCACACATACATACAGACATCTGTATGCATATATGCCATTTAAAATATGTGGGAAATACACCGATGTGCATATATGCACACACGATAGGTTAGTGCTACAAACATAAATGCACAAAAAAATATGCTTCACCTATTTCTTCATACATGCCTCTGACATACATGCTTTCATTTATGGACCATTCAACTATTTGTAGCATATGTGCATGTATGGAGTATGCATATATGCACAAGAGAGTATGCATGGTTCTCCAGAAATATGATTTCCATACCCGTTGTTGATGTCCAGTACCATTTTTGCTAAACGAACTTGAATTCGAAATCGAATATTTTAAACATTTACCGAACTGCACACACAACCATGGCAATAAGGATGACAGTTACAAATTTAGCAAAAAAATTAGGAACCACAAAATTAAAGCAACAAATATCTATATTTAATTAATCAAATATTTCTTAAAGATAAATATCAATTACAAGATTACCCTCCCGATTAAATAAAACAAAAAAAGGGATAGAAAAAATAAGGTTAGATTAAGGGTTGAGATTAGTTTGAAGGGGTGCAACATTTCAAAGGTTTGTATTTGAATACATCTCTCTCTCTCTCACTCTATATATATAGAGAGAGAGAGAGAGGGAGAGATGCTCCTTCAAATGTAAATTTTTTTTCTTGTAAACCGTGTAAAATTTGTAGTTTCATAGGTTTTTTTGATGAATTTTTTTTATGAAATTGTTTATTTTGATGAAATTGTTTCATATCATTCATTTCTTGACGAATTTTTTTTATGAAATTTGTAGTTTCATTGGTTTTTTTCATTTTTATGAACTGTTTCATACATTTTTCGTTTTCACCTATAAAACTACAAATTTCGCAAAAAAAATTCGTCAAGAAATGAATGATATGAAACGATTTCATCAAAATAAACAATTCCATAAAAAAATTCATCAAAAAACCTATGAAATCAAGAGTTTACACGAAAAAAAAAGTTTACATTTGAAGCTCCATATATATATATATATATATATATATATATATATATATATATTACAATGCAAAGACAAAAAAAACAAATTATTGTCTTTTTTCACCTCCTATTTATCATATGATCATTATATATCTTCTTACTCTGAAAAAAGGTAAAAAAAAAACGAACAACATTTTCTTACCACCAATATTATCCAACAGGTTTACCATTTTACTCATCGCCAAACCCTAGTTTAATATTTCTCTAAATACTTTTAACTTAGATAATCAATATAATCATTGTTACTATGATAAATTAGAATTAATTATGTATGTATGTGTGAGTATATAATGGCGCATAATTAAATGGTAATCTTATATATTGTGAGAATCATGAAAATTTCATCTTAGGATTGTTTTTAAATTAGTCTAACATCAGGATTTAAGATATTTAATTATTTTATAATGTGTTAATTTGTTGATATGAATTTTGTTCATAGTATGAAACATCTTGCGTGTACATTTTTCCCTAAACATGTAAATAAATTTTAATTTGTGAAATAAGTGTATGCTAATAAATAAACTAAAATTTTATTTTAAATGAAGAAAGAACATATGAATTAACGCTTGATTTCATTGGTTCTCAGAATTATAACAATTTTGTGGGTTCTTAAATAATTATAGTCTTATAATTAAGATGCATGCATCCGATATATGATTAAAATGAAGAGTAACATTGAGATAATTAAATTGTGATTTATTTCTCAAAGATAAATTAAGTTGTTTTTAGAAGTAAATTCGATTATTTTGATAATTAAATTTCTTTTCATCATTTTAAATTCGGTTATTTTTTAAATTAATTCTTTCATCCATGTATGAATTGAACTTGGGTTGTTTCAAAAGTTTAACCAAACGAAACCACAAAATGAATGTGATAATTAAGGTATTTTAACCATAGTTCACTTATATAAGTGAAACAATTATTTTTGTTTAAAGTGTTTCGTTTATAAACTTTGGTAGTTTTAAGAAAAATTATCAAAATTCATAAGCGAAAACAAAATTAAATGATACAATTAAGAAATTTAAACAAAGTTGAAAGACAATCACTTTGTTTTAAAATTCATAAGTGAAATGATGTTTTTTGTTTAAAAATAATTACGTTTTTATTTCAAAATGGTAAGTGAATAAGATAATTAACATATAATTAAGTGAAATGCTATGATTAAGAAATGTTGTATATCTCAATATTCAATATGAAAAAGACAAAAATATTCTAATTAACATAGTTTGTAATGTGTATTAATTAGACAGTTAACAAAAGAACGCGTCTATATATATATATACTCTTATATAGTAAGGAGAACGAGAGTTGAATTCAATATTGCCATGAAAGGAGAAGTAAAACATTGTGTCATCTTAATCGCAATGAAATGAATCAATCTGTAATTGATCAATAAAGAAATGTGTGACTTCCTTACAAGTTACAAGGTTGTTATATTTTCAACCATCCTAATCATAAACTAAAACACAATCCATTCTATTTTTATAATCTTCAATATAATTAATGACACCAACTTCTCATAAAAGCTTTGTTTAAATTGTCATTTTATAAGTTATTTGATAATTTTTCAAAAATAATAAGAATTCCGTTGATTAAATATGTGTTGATTAGAAACACGAATATATTTAATTGGTATTTATAAAAAATTCACATTTAATTATAAAAATAATTAAAATGCATATTGATTTATCTT
This sequence comes from Saussurea involucrata, assembly GCA_033807775.1. Lineage (NCBI taxonomy): Eukaryota > Viridiplantae > Streptophyta > Magnoliopsida > Asterales > Asteraceae > Saussurea > Saussurea involucrata. The sequence continues at coordinate 274,735 of JAWVWS010001018.1, read as the reverse complement.
TCGTGATAAGTAAAGTTAGATTGACATAATCTAAGAGATAAACAATAAAAATGAAGTACCTGCTTCTTTATTGTAATGGGTTCCTCTTTGCCTCTAGCGCCTTGCTAGTGTTGCTCTAATAAAATTCGTCGTTCAAAAAATAAATAAAAATGAAGTACCTTATTGTATCTTTAAATATATATTCATGCATGATCACTAATAGATTACCTAAAATGATGAATATATATATATATATACACGACAAATTAGGTGAGAAAAAGAGTTATAATGTAAAAAATGTAAGAAACAAATTTGGACTCTTGATCACTTTAATCTCAAACTAACTCGTTAATCGCGCATAATATAGGAATTGAGTTGGTACATCGTAATACATCTCATTTTAATGTGCATCCAGGTTGTGTTTGGTACATGAGACGGGATACGACAGGACTAGACAAAACTCGTTGTCTCACGTTTGGCGTGGCATGGGACAAGGACAAGGTCTAGATAGGGTGGGACAGATGGAACATCATTGGACAAAAGTGAAACAGTAACTAAACAATATTGATCTACCTCATTTGATATAATCATAATATGGTATTAGTTTTAAAGGTCACCACTACCCATCGTCGTCGCCATTACCATCGACGCCCACCCATAGCCACCGTCAATCACTGTCGACACCTCTACCAATTCCTCCAGCACTATAACAACCTCCTCCACCACCTCCACAACCATTGTCCATTGCCACCACCACAACCACCCCCCGCCACCGTCAACTATCGTCGGCCACTTCCACCTCTTCCTGCAGTACAACTTCCTCCACCGCCGACCATCGCCACCTCCACCAATTACCACCACCATGCCTTCATCAATTGATTAAGATCTTTCAAGTTGAATCACATATAATATATTTTTTCTATGTATAAATTGGATTTTTTTTCGAACTAACATCAATTATTTTAGACTTTTCATTCAAATTTCGTACGATTATTTATGTATTTATTATGTGTATGAAAATCGTGTACAAAACTAAAAATGTTTTTAATTAAATTATTATTATTATTATTATATATATATATATATATATATATATATATATATTCTTATCTTCTTAACCACAACCCATATATATATAGGGTCCCCTTCTTTTGCTAACCAACCTATTGGTACTAACCGTGCTAACTAACCATTGACCAATCAAATTGCTCCTTTTATTTTGGTTTAGGTGCACGCCAACAAAGGTAAAATGGGTATATCCAATTTCTTCCATATTTATCTCACATTTAATAACTGATTCTACATTCCTATTTTATATCCAATTTTTCCTCTTAATTAGTAAATGTAGTTATCTAATTCATGATTTTCGAAATTATATTAACTCAATTAATACATTTTTTTCTATAAACCAGTTCTTTGAGACAGTGTGCATATATACAGATGAGACATTGTGCATATATGCAAGTGTGCATATATGCAGATGTGCATATGTGCAAAAGCCATCTCAGACTAAATCATATGCACAGTTTATGTGCACATAAGCATCATCATCATCATCATCATCGCCTTCTGTGACTTAGAGTTCGTCGGCGACTTAGAGTTTTTTTCTTTACCGGCGTACATGGGAAAGCAAGGCATTGCTTCATCTTCCTCCTTTTTCGTTTCATTAATTAATTGTTACATGAGATGGTGGCAGTATCTTCATCACTTCAATGTCTTCAATATTAACATCTTGTAAGATATCCTTCCGTTTGTCGGTGGCAGTATCTTCATCGTCACCGGTGGTGGTGGAGGAGGGTGGGTCTTTGTTAGGGTGTTTGTTTGCCGGAGAACTAGTGGCGATGGTGATCTTTCGCTTGTTGGGTGATTTTCCGGCGGTCGGAGTGGAAGGTTTTGGGTCAGGTGGGGGTGGAGAGGGTTCCGTTTGCTGGTGGCAGTATCTCCATCGTCACCGGTGGTGGTGGAGGAGGGTGCGTCTTTGTTAGGGCGTTTGTTTGCCGGAGAACTAGTGGCGGTTGTGATCTTTCGCTTGTTGGGTGATTTTCCGACGGTCGGAATGGAAGGTTTTGGGTTAGGTGGGGGTGGAGAGGGTAGGGTGTGAAGTGGGTCCGCCATGGGAGATGGTGGGTTTTTTCAAATAAGGAGAAATTTGGGTTGCTTGAAAAGAGGAAACCGTTAATATGGATGGAATTTGTTTCCTTTGTTATGATGTGGTTTTTTGACCAAATTACCCTTATGCACAAAAAATAAGGCACGTGAGACATAATAAATTAGAATATAAAGTCGGTTTTAAATTATAGCCATTGATCTAATTAATCTACAGTTATAGTTGGTTAGCCCGGTTAGTACCAATGAGTTGGTTAGCAAAAGAAGGGCCATATATATATAAAAATACAATCTAAGACAAAAATAGAACATCTTTGCGTAAATAATCATTTTGTATTAATTTGCGGTTGAAATGAGATTTTTATTTACACTATAATCACGTTTGCTCTTATTTACAAATTAGTTATCATTTAATTCAACTTTTAAGTCCATACATCAACAAATCACTTAATGAGTTATAATTTTCTTTTTTATCATTATATAACCTGCAATTAAGCATAACCATTGATCATAAAAGAGTGAATTGCATTTTTGGTCCTTGTGGTTATATGACTTCTTTGAAAGATATACCTAAACTTCAATATCTCAAGAAGTGGTCTTTCAGTTTTAAGTTTTACTCCAAAAGGAGGACCTGAACACTAACCCCGTCTATTTGGTGCGTTGGTGTCAGGGGTAATTTTGTCCAACCACGTTTTTGTCCTTTTTCTATAATTTTTCTGGCTTTTATTTATGTTTGTAAAGACCATATAAATTTAGGGACCTTTTATGTAATTATGTTTATATATATATATATATATATATATATATGTGGTGTGTGTACACAGGACCATCGTCCCTACCGATCGTCACCTAATAATAAGATATGATATCATCAAACAAATACTCTCTCGTTTTCCTTCTATTCTCTCCCTAATTTCAATCAAATTCTCCATGATATCTTAGCATGGATAAATGCTAAGATGACTTCTGTTGTGCAGGAAAAGGAAGAAAAATGTATAAAGCCTGGAAATAAGAAACAAATGGTATTCATGAAGATAATCAAGATCAAGATAAAATCAGCTAAGAAACTTGAAAAGGAGAAAAGATTGCAGAAAATACAAGTCATGGAACGTTATCAACTCGGTAAGCAGCACGAGCTCATCGTCCCCAAAAGTAAAAGACCAATAACCTGAAGCAAAACAGAAATTGGGGATTGAATGGTGGATGTTTGAATGAATTAAGGATTTGGTGTTAACACTGGCACCATCTCAGCTCAAGAACAACCACCACATCCATCTATCCTCAAGAACGTCGGCACCATCTCACCTTAACTAAGTTTAGGGTTTTGATTTAGTTATAATTTTGTATTAGTTCTGAATCACCAGAAGAAAGATGCAGATTCCATCATTTCTCCCACCAATTCTTCTTCCAATTTGACCACCATTCAAAAACTTCCCAATTTCAGGTCGTCTTCCATCCCTCTGCCACCACCAATCCACCATTACCACCTAATCACCACCATCCTTTGATTTCCAAAACTTATGCTATAAACACCATTCAAAAAGTTCCCATGGGCGGCAGCGGCGGTGGTAGTAATTGGTGTAGGTTATGGAGTGATGGTGATTACAGTTTTGAAGGGGATAAACAGAATCAAAATCAAAACCAAAATTAAAATCAAAATCATGGGTTGGACCACTCTAGATACAGTGCAGCATTTCCAACGGAATGAACGAAGTGGTCAGTGCATCATCGAACCACCCAAGATCCTGGTCGGTGAGATGTCTGGTAGTCATGGTCGGAGGTGACCACGGGGAAGATGTACGGTACACACTTGTATATATATACACATAATTACATAAAAGGTCCCTAAATTTATATGGTCTTTACAAAAATAAGAGAAAACAAGGAAAATTGTAAAAGGAGAGACAAAAGCATATTGGATGAAAATGCCTCTGACTCTAACTTGAGTTTTTTAATGAAGTTAGTGGTCAGGTCCCACTTTCAAAGCAAAATTCAAAACTGAGGGACCACTTCTTGAGATAATGAAGTACAGGTCCCTCTTTCAAAGAAAACATATAACCACAGGGACCAAAAATACAATTCACTCATAATAAAATAAACCGTTTAGATTAAATTTTAAAGTTAGTACTAATTAATTAATAAATAAATAATTACGGGCATATAATGTATGTAAAATATTTTAGATGGGCATGTTGTAATTTGAAGAATTATTTACCGTTCTAGGGCTTCGATTTGAGTTTCATTCCTTGTTGCAAGGTTTTGATTATTTGAACCCAAAAAGAATCAAATGAGGTTTGACTTATCAAGTATTGGGCAATGTGAGGGACAAAATTGTCTATTTTCAAAGCAACATTATCAAGATTATTATTTTTTAGCATTCCATGATCCAATAAATTGAAGCATTATATACTTGTGAAAAATATTTAAACTCACAATCTAAGAATTCTCTCTCTCTATATATATATATATAGAGAGAGAGAGAGAGAGGTGTCTTGGGGGTTCTTGTTTTGAAATTAGATTTCCATCAATTCTAAGGGGTGTTTGGTTTACAGAAAGTTAAGGAATTTGATGGAATTGGAATCTCAAATTTCTTTGACCAGATTCAATTCTATTGTTTGGTTCAAGGTTTTTAAAGGAATGAAATTTCAAATTCCAACAAATTCCATGTTTTAAGCATTTCAAGATTCCTTACTAAATAGATGGTATTTTAATGGAATGGAATTTGACATTCTCTATATTCCTAAAATACCCTTAACCCAACCTTAGAACACATTCACGTCTGCTTCAGTTTCACGAGTTCTCCATTGTTTCGATTCACGACTTAGATGGTCTGTGTATTTGATTTTGTGGTCTGTATTTTGCTACTTCTTCGATTTCTCCATGGTTGCTTACTGATTTGTGGTATGTGTGTTCGATTTTGTGGTCTGTGTGTTCAATTTTGTGGTATGTATGTTGCTACTTCTTCGATTTCTCCATGGTTGGTATTGTATTTGTTCGATTTTGCTACTGCTACTGATTTGTTCTCTGTGTTGCTACTGATTTTGGTGTTTTGCTACTGATTTTTGTGTTTTGCTACTGCTTAGATGTGTTCAAATCTGATTTTCACATTATCTTGTTTAAATATACAGAACAATGTGTTAAATATTAGAACAATTAGAACAATGTGTTTACATATTACACATTATAACAATTTATTAATCTTTTTTCATATCTATTTATGTTTTGTGTTTATCAAAAGGGTATTTTGGTCATTTATCAAAATTTCATTCCAATTCCAAAGCTACATTCTGTGAACCAAACAGACATATTCCAATTTCTTTAACAGATTTCATTCCAATTCTGTTAACCAAACAGCTGGTCAAACCTGCCAACATTCCATTTCAATTCCTTCAAAGTCAAATTCCTTTGACAGATTCCATTCCATCCAAAAACATTCTGCGAACCAAACGCCACCTAATTGTATTTTGCCTTTTTTTCCTAATAAATCACGTCTTCGATTTTTTGTTGATAAGTTAAGATAGAGCACGTACGGTACCTCAAACTCTGCAATAAGCATGTGATTTGTTTGTTGTAATTTAAGTGATTTGAACCAAAAAACTTTATATAAAAAAACACAAAAAGTAGCAAAAATACCTTCAAGTTTTATGCAAATAACGTAAATAAATTAAACATCTTCTTTATTCATATCATAATAAAGTAAAATTGAAATTAACCAAATAAAATTCGATAATAATTTCTAATACGATCAAATGTGTATTTTAACATAAATCCACTACAAGCACATAATCGTATTTTCTTTTTGAAAATGTATTATAAAAATAACACACTACGAAAGCATTTTTATATTATTATATTACAAATTGATTATCCTTAATTTGCTCGACAAAAACCAATTAAAGAGCTTCTGTCTTCATAAGATTATTACTTAAATCCATAGATCGATATATGTAGGGCTGTAAACGAACCGAACGTTCAGCGAACCGTTCGGGAACCGTTCGGCGGGAAGTTCGTTTATGTTCGTTCATTTATTAAATGAACGAACATGAACACGTTTTTTTGTTCGTTTAGTTAAACAAACGAACATGAACAAAGGTCCCGTTCGTTCATTTACGTTCGTGAACGTTCGTTTATTTATGTTCGTTTACGTTCGTTCAGTTATGTTCGTTTACGTTCGTTCAATTATGTTCGTTTACGTTCGTTTATGTTCGTTTATATTTTACATTACAACATTTATATATAAATATTTATATGTATAATAATAAAACAAATATATATTAAATTTGGGCCTTTTTAATTTTACAGGCTTGGGCTCTTTTAAATAACAATTAAAACATATGAAATCATGTGGACCTTGAGTCCTAAACCAATTTGGGCCTTTTGTTTGAGAACCTAAATACATGATCGACCAATTTCAGCCGATCAATTCAAATTTCTACCTAAATCGTTGGGTTGGAGCCTTGGAGAGTTGGAGGTCTGCAAACAGAAGAAGACAAGTAAACTTGAAGACCGAAGAAAACCCTAAATCATCGCTTCATATAGGTTCGATTCTTTCACACATTTGTTCAGTTTCTACCTTCTTCTACCTTCTTCAATCTTCTTCAATCGTTGCTTGTTAATGTCTTTTTCAAACCACAGCCCACAGGTTCGATTGTTAAATTTTGCTTGTTAGTTCGATTGTTAGTTCGATTGTTAGTTCGATTGTTAAATTTTGCTTGTTAGTTCGATTGTTAAATTTTGCTTCTTCAATCGTTGCTTGTTTTATCTTCAATGGTGTAAGGTAATATTCTAATTACGTAGAAAAAAGAAGTTGTAGGTAAACTTGAACTTACAGACCACTTAACACCTTGATGGTGTCATAGAATAGCCACTGTAAAGTCACAACTTGCTTACGGTTTTAGCAACAACTAACTTACTTAAATTACTATAAGAAAAGAACTTAAAAAAATCAAAGAAAAAGAATTTACCACTTACCAGCTTCAACTACCCGCCTTTTTGTTATTTAGAGAAGCGACAATATTGTCTGCAGGGTTCGAAACCATGCTGCCAACAGATCCAGCAGCATATCCAACTAATTGTAACATGTGGAAGTACCTTGAATTTGCTAATAGTGAAATCAGAGGATAGTATTGATGGGTTGCTAAGTTGAACAGAATAAGCTAAAGAAGACTGAAAATGGATATTTTTCAAAACTTAATTAACCAAAGCTGTTATTCTTGGAAAGAATGACTAAATATAGAGGATGAATATCAAGGATATTGTCAACTTATATCTCCCTGTATAATCAATATGCACATGAAATTGGATTATTCTAGAAACATAAAGCTAAATATGTAATAAACTGAATAATTCTGGAAGTGTAAAACTAAGTGCTGAAGATATTGTTGAGAAGTTACCAAGGGAATTCAGGAATAGTCTCTAAGAAAAGTATATGTGGCCCAATAGTTATTCCATAAACTGAATTTGGAGGCTAGCACAGTAGAAGGGATAAACACTTTGTGCCTGGTGAACATTGAAAGCCAAATAATCAGTTATTTTTTAAATTTTGTGAAATAACCAAATAATCAGTTATTTTTCCATTCTCTTATGCTGCCAAAAAGCCACAAAACTAGATGCATATGTTTAATCAGTAACATATGTTATATTAAATTTCTTCGTCTCAAGAACTCACTACAACACTCCACTTCAGACATATATCGATGATTTGAAAAAACGTCATCAGGATTTGCATTCAAGATAATCTTTTAGTCATTGTAACAAGTATTATCATAGCATCTGTCAAAATAGTCATTTAATTACATGGTAAGTTACGGCCCCAAACTGGAATGAGCCCTTTGTATCATGAAAAAAGGATAAGTTAGAAATGAGATGTGAATTGTGATTTGTGAGTACCATCTTGCTGTTAAAAGTGTTACTGTGTTTGCACCATTAGTTACAACTTACAACTTACAACTTGTAAATTAGTTCTGTTTTTGCATTTTGATAAAATAATTTTTGACTAAATAATTTTTGACTAACATGTTTGACTTTTACCATTATTTTGCATCATAGATGTCTGATGGCTCTTGTAGCGGACCACATTTCTTTCATGACGATTATTATTTAGATCACCTAACGCCTCAAGAAATTGAATCGACCGAAGTTGAATCAAGTACACACACATCAAGAATGGAAAATACTCCTGACGTGGTTGTTATTGATGGAGATGTTGCAGCAGCCGGTGCAGAAGAGGCTAATGCAGTCAATAACGAAGAAACTACTCCGTATGCTAAAAGGAAAAGAAAGAAGACTTCGGGAGTTTGGGAACATTTTCGTTTGGTAAAGTTGACTGATGGAACTGAAGTGTGTGAGTGCATCCATTGCGGTGAGAAGATAAAGAAGCTTAAAGATGGAACCACGACACCATTGCATAGGCATATTAGTTATTGCCCAAAGTTAAGAGCAGTCAACACCGTTCATCCAGGTCAGTTAAAGTTAAAGGTTGTGCCGGGGAAATTAGATTCTTCTACAGTCCAAAACTGGAAGTATGACAATAGTAGGATTAGAGAGGTTATTTCTCACATGATTATGGTTCATGAGTTGCCATTTAATTTTGTTGAGTATGATCTGTTTAATGTGCTTATGATGGAATCTAACCCCGCGTTTAACAAGGTTTCACGTGCATCGGCTAAGCAAGATTGTGTTTCTAGTTATGAGATAGGCAAGAAAAGAATTAAGAAAATGTTAAGCGCTGTCAATCGTGTGAGCATAACAACTGATATGTGGACATCAGTGCAAAATATCCATTATATGGTTGTTACTTGCCATTTTGTAGATTCCGATTTCAAGCTTAACAAATGCATATTGAGTTTTGTTGATGTGTCGCCACCTTATTCTGGACTATGTATCTATGATTCTCTCTTTAAGTGTTTAAAAGAGTGGAATATTGAGACAAAGGTTGCTACTTTGACGGTTGACAATGCTACAACTAACGATGTGGTGGCTACAAAGTTGAGGGAATTTATGAAGCTTCAGAAAAAGCTTGTTGTTGGGGGAAAGTTATTCCATATGCGGTGTTGTGCACATATTCTCAACTTGTTGGTTCAAGATGGTTTGTCGGAAATAAAAGACATTATTCACAATGTTCGTGAGAGTGTAAAACACGTGAATGCCTCTCCGGGTCGATTGCATATCTTTAGCGAACTTGCCAAGCAAATGACCTTGTCAAAGAAGCATTTGATCTTAGATGTGAGTACCCGATGGAATGCTACATATGCTATGTTGTCTACGGCCTTGGAGTTTAAAGAAGTGTTTGTGAATTATGCCGATCGAGAATCAACATACAAGACCTTGCCGACCTCGGAAGATTGGGACAAAGTTGAAGTTATTTGCTCCTTCTTGGGGCTTTTCAGTGAGGTTACAAAAATAATTTCAGGTATTAATGATTCTTTTTTATGGTTTTTATTATAATTCATGTTTTCTAAGCTAATCACTTAATTCTCACACACTTTTATTTACTTCTTTTACTTTATAGGCTCCGAGTATCCCACTTCTAATTTGTTTCTTAGTGAGTTGTATGGGATTAAGGAAGCACTAGATGATTTGACTTTGGATGAGAGTACATACATGAGAAATATGGCTCTTAAGATGAAACTGAAATTTGACAAATATTGGGGTACTTGTAATTTGTTGATTTCCATTGGTGCTGTTTTGGATCCTAGATACAAGATGAAGTTGGTTGAATTCTCTTTTAATTCCATTTATTCAGCGGATGAGGCTCCCAAACATATGAAAATTGTTCAAGATACTCTTACTGAAATGTTTGAAGAGTATGTTGAGCAACATAAAGCAGCTAATGTTGTTTCAAGTAGTAGTGCACCTGACAAGAGTGAAAGTGGAGTTAAGAGTGGTTATAACAAGCTAAGTTCTAGAGTTGGTTTGGGTATCAAGAGTGGCACAGCAAAGTATGATCAACATATCAGAAGCGTTGACACTTTTGCTAGTGTGAAGTCTGAGTTAGAGGTTTATTTAGAAGAAGGCGTGTACATTGGTGATTCGGGTGTATATTTTGATGCCTTAGAGTGGTGGAAGGAGAAAACTCTGAAGTTCAGAATTTTGTCTAAAATGGCCGCTGATGTTTTGGCAATTCCGCTCACTACTGTTGCTTCAGAATCAGCTTTTAGTGCTGGTGGAAGAGTCATTGATGCACATCGCGCCTCTTTAGGAACAAAGACAGTTGATATGCTCATTTGTGGAGCAGATTGGTATCGTCATCATTATGGGTTACACAAAAAGAAAGTCAAGGTAATTTTCGTAATCTTATTTATTATAATACTTGGTTTCTTACGATAACTAATAATTATTTTGTTTGTTTGTTGAAATCTTGTAGGAAACTGATGACATAATATATGTTGAACTTCCGTGAGGTGACTGGTGGCCACTCTTTTGGTAGATATTTTGCAATTTGATAAAATAATTTTGCATTTTAGATGTCTGACTTTTAACAATTGTTTTTTTGTAGGAAATTGAAGATATGATATATGTTCATCTTCCATGAGGATTGAAAATAGGTGGCGTTTTTGTTACCAAGGTAATTTCTTAATATGATCGATTCTAATACCTTTTTTTTACAATAAGTCAATTACTAATAATTATTTTGTTTGTTTTTTTGTAGGAAATTGATGATATGAAGATAGATGGTGTTTTTGTTACGTTTTCCTCGTGTAATGTAGATAGACAAATTGATGATGTTTTTTTTGTTCAAAATGGTTGATGAATGGGGATTGTTTTGTGTACGTTTAAACTATGGATAATTGGTGTGTAATACTAATAGTTAACGGAATGACAACTAATGGTGTTAGTTTATGTTCGTTTAGGCTTGTTCGTTTATGTTCGTTCGTTTATGTTCATTTAGGTTTGTTCGTTTATGTTCGTTCGTTTATGTTCATTTAGGTTCGTTTATGTTCGTTCGTTTATGTTCATTTAGGGTTGTTCGTTTATGTTCGTTTAGGGGTTGTTCGTTTATGTTCATTTAGTCTGTTCGTTTATGTTCGTTCGTTTGCGTTCGTTCGTTTATGTTCGTTTAACTTCTTAGCGAACGAACATGAACGAACACGAACACACCTGAATTCTAAACGAACGAACACGAACACAAAAAAAATTGTTCGTTTACTGTTCGTGTTCGTTCGTTTGTTCGGTTAACTTAAACGAACGAACACGAACAGACCTCCGTTCGTGTTCGTTCGGTTCGTTTACAGCCCTAGATATATGTAATGAGATTTGTATAACTTTCTAGTCCCATATCAACTTTCGATTAAAGGAGACAAAGGCAATATAAGGGTACTTCATGAATATACATACATATATATATATATATATATATATATATATATATATAGAGAGAGAGAGAGAAATGAGACATGTAATGGCAGAAAGTGAGAGCTTGCCAGACCAAATGCAGGAGCCATTATTCAAGGCGGGACCTCCTTTATTTAATGTTGTTCTATTATACATCATCACATATTCACATACATATAGTAAAGTAATTAATTAAAATGTAATAATTATTTAATTTAATTTAATGTAATGTAATTAACATTGTTAATTGCCAAATATATAATTAAATAACCTTTCTGAGGATATAATAATCAACTAAACATTACTCCATGGCCATGCTCTTTCTCTTGTTTAATTCCCTTGAATCATTCGAACATTAACTATTGTTATATAAAATCCGTATTTTCTTTTTATTAACATAATTTTGTTTAGTTTAATCATTTTAAAACTGAAAATAATGACGTTTCTAATTAAATTGCTGATATTTTTTTAGTTAATTTAAATTTAGAATTTTGATTTTGATGCCAACAAACCGTAGTTTCAAAGAAAATATGAAATAAATAGTAATAAAAAAATAATACTATTATGGAAAAACAGTAATAACGATACTGAATGGTTCCGGTTCATCTTTGCATTAATTACCTCGGCTAATGTTACATGCTCTAAAGTTAACATCCAAATAAACAGACAATAACATGAAAGTACTTAAACTGATGACTACGACTGCGAAAACAAAAACCAAAATATTACTAATTGAGCTCTACCCAAGTTAAAAACAGTAAACGATATTGTTTATAACTTGAAAATTAACATTGCCAACGGATATAACTTTTGTTGACTATACTTATCAAACGGTGGAGTAAAATGAACCAATAGAAATATACTATGTCAAGGATCGTTTCTTGCAAGTTTACACCATCGTATCTCTCAATTGTTCGACTCTGATTCGTAAATATTTCCCATGCTACAAAAAAAGGGCACGCTCATTGTATATATTTTGAAACGTCTTTTTAATTGTTTGGATGAATATCATATCGTTTTATAAGAGCATCTCCAATGCAAGGTTTTACAAACAAAAAATGAACTTGTATAAAGTGACATGCTTGCTAGTACTTATATTTTCTTAACTTTATATTTAAATATTTGTTTATATATAATAATTATTGAAGTTAAAAATACATAGGACTCATAAAAAAAGAAGTTTTTACAAAAACAATTATTATAAACTTTACATAAGTTCTTATTTTAATGAGTTAAAATAAAATGAAAAAGAAAAATACAACAACAAAGTTATTATAAAACGCTCTATTGAACATACTCTAACTTGCTCGTAACTAGCAACAAAATGTCACATCCCTAAAACAAATTAAATATTTAAACAATGTACAAACCCTTTTACTTATTATTTACCTTTTTTTTTACTTTATATGTTTACATTATCAAAACTTACTTTTTATACTTTTTTATATCATTTCAACTCACTAAATTTAAATATATATATATATAGGATTGAGTTCGGTGAAAAATGTCAAATTTTATAAGAGCTATGAGAAGTGGTTATCAACCGTTGGATGAAAAATGAACGAACACTAGGATGGATGCATCGAGATAAGATGCACTGGATCAATTCCCTTTTAAGCCGCACTTCATAGGAGAGTATTTGATTAAAAGTGATAACGGTTTAAAAGTATTTCTCACACTTCTCACCAAAAATGACATTTCTCGCATGATCTCATGCCTATATATATATATATATATATATATATATATATATATCGAGGGATAATAATTTGTAAACCTCTAAATGTGTGTAAACTTTGGATTTTATAGGTTTTCTTGATAAAATTGTTTCATGAAATTGTTTATTTTGATGAAATTGTTTCATATCATTCATTTCTTGATGAAATTGTTTCATATATTTGTGTTTTTTATGTAAAAACGAAAAAGTTTTATCAAACTGAGAAAATATATGAAACAATTTCATCAAGAAATGAATGATATGAAACAATTTCATTAAGAAAAACCTATGAAATCTAAAGTTTACACGAAAAAAAAATTTACAAAATAGTGAGCCTCTATATATATCATAACAATAATAGTTTTTAGAAGAATTTTTGTAGGTACCATTTATTTTTCGACATCAATAATTATATAAAAATTGTTAAAATGTCATTTTACACAAAGTACAACCAAAGTGCTTGTATAAAAACCCCAATGAATTGAGTGTCTTAGAGCATCTTTAACAGATTCTTCAAAATTTCTCCGAAATTGAGTTACTTACATTCATCTTCAACAACACAACAGATTTTTTATAATATATTGGGTGTTTCTAGAAAATATTAACAAAGACTCTTGCCAAAAGAATCAACAAAGTAATTGGAAAAGTTATCAGGGAGGTGCAAAAGGCGTCTGTCGAAGGTAGATTCATTCTTGATGGTTCACTTATAGCAACTGAAACTCTTGCATATGTTAAGACGAAAAATAAGCGAACCTTAATTGATTTTCAAAATTTTGGAGTAAAGTGACATACGGTGTTGGTAAACGATCACCAACAATAGAATTTCAAATGAGGAATAAATGTGGTCTTGAAGAAGCTGTCGGTAATGACATTTTTAAAGGTGTTGAAATAGATTATTAAAAAGTCTTAGTTTCTCATCTTCAATACTCTATGACATGATCTTTTTTGTGGACTGGAGTTATCAGAATTTGAGAAACTTGATGTCCCTTTCAAAATGTTTTTAGATGGGTTCCAGGTTAATGGTGAATATGTCAAAAAGTAAGTTGTTCGATGTTAGCGTTTCAGATTCGGAAGTAGACGAGATGGCTAGAAGATTTAAATCTTACTTAGGAAGACTTTCGTTCACATAACTTGGAATACCTATTGGGAGATGTATGAACAAGATTGCTAGTTGGAACCCGATAATTGAAAAGTACACAATAAAATATCCGATTGGAAATCTAGATCGGTATCTTTTGGTGGAAGATTAACGTTGGTCAAATCAGTTCACGACAATTTGTCTGTGTAGGATTTCTCCCTTTTTTCGTGCCCAACTCGAGTCTTTCATACTTTGGAATCCGTGGGAAGGGATTTTTCTAGGGTGGGTCCGAAGGTAATCGAAAACATGTGTGGGTTAAATGGGACTCTAATTTAAATTGCTCAAATTTATTAGGGCTTACAAGGGAAGTCTTCGGATTTCAAACTGTGCTTTTATTGGGAAATGGTGGTGGCGTTTAAGGTGGTGAAGGGGTCCCAATCGGGAGGAGATCGGAGGGTTAGATCGTTTAGAGGGACGACTTAGGGTAACATCATTCGTGTTGGAATGGATTTAGAGAGATTAAGGATCAATTTTTAGAGGGTAGTTTGGCAAAAGATTATGCAATGACAAAGCTACGTCATTCTGGATGGATAAGTGGTTGGGTAATTTCAAGCTTTATGATTGATTCCCACGCTTGTTTAGTTTAGAGGGATATAAGGTGGTCTTAGTGATGAGTAGGTTGGAGTGGCAGGATTGAGGGTGGTTGTGGTGGAGTGGTGGGATTGAGGGTGGTTGTGGTCTTATGGTTGGCATAGCATTCGGGAAGAGAGAGAGAGAGCTTTAAACGATATAGAGGAATTAGAAGGCTTGACTCATACTATTAGACCATTAAGTAATGAGAGAAACAAATGGATGTGGTTTTTGGGCGAGGCTGGGCGTTCTCGGTTAAGGGGCTCTAAGGATTTAATGGATAAACAAACTCTTCGTCATACACCTCATTTTTTCGAAATTAAATGGTGCAAGTTTGTCCTAAAACGAGTTTGCATATTCGTGTGGTGGCTAAGACAAGATTCTGGTTCGTTAGGTATTGGGTCGTCTTGGTTTTGACCTTCACCCATCCTTGTGTGCCCAATGTGGGGATGAAGTAGAAACTATTGATCATTGCCTAGTCCATCGTAAGCAAATCACAGATGTATGGGCAAGGTTGCTGAGATGGTGGGGTTTAGCTTCCTTCAATATGAACTCGGTTTCAGAAGTATTTTCCATTGAATATCATCCCTATATATTGTCTTCTTCAAAGGGATTTTGGAAAGCAGTTTTGTAGACTGTTATGTACGTAATATGGAGTTTTCGTAACAAGGTGGTGTTTTGTGATCGATCAACTTCAAACTCTGACTTGGCTTTTGATATTCGCTTCTTTCATAGTGTTGCTTATCTAAAGAAACACTCCTATATGGCCGAACAAATAAGCCGCCCTGACCATTAAGCTCAGTACGATGCAAGCAAACAACCCTTAGGTGGTGTTTGTTTTTAAAAGGTGTTAAAGTCTGAACTCTTATTTCACTTCTGATTGATAAGAGGGTGCTGAAGTCTGAAATCTGAATCAATAAAACTGTTTGTTTTTATAAACTTATAAATATCTGAATTTGTTTAAATTATGTATATGATCCATTAGAATATTATAGTGTTGAATATATATATATATATATATATAGGGATAATAAATTGTAAACCTCTAAATGTGTGTAAACTTTGTAAGCTTTGGATTTTATAGGTTTTCTTGATGAAATTGTTTCATAAAATTGTTTATTTATATGAAAGTGTTTCATATCATTCATTTTTTGATGAAATTGTTTCATATATTTGTGTTTTTATGTAAAAACGAAAAAGTTTCATCAAACTGAGAAAATATATGAAACAGTTTCATAGGAATGAACAAAAATATATGAAACTACATAAAAACACAAATATATGAAACATTTTAATTAAGAAATGAATGATATGAAACAATTTCATCAAAATAAACAATGTCATGAAAAAAATTCATTAAGAAAACCTATGAAATCCAAAGTTTACACGGAAAAAAGTTTACAAAATAGTGAGCCTCTATATATATATATATATATATATATATATATATATATATATATATACAACTTATGTTTATGTATAATCATTACAAAATTTGTGTCCAAATTATAAAACAAGTATTCATTACGAATACGTTTAATCGATAATAATATATTTAAATTATATAAATTTAAATATGAAAGCCACATTATTATAGTAAATTGAGTTTTATTATAATGCAAGTGAATCGATTAAGAAAAATGATCTATTAAGGTTAACTCATTGAGAACAATAAGAGGCAAATAAGAGGTTGGATTACCTCTTAACAGATAAGAGAACGATAAGACATGATTGGCTCTGAAAATTTGGAAAAAACAAACGTTCTAAATGACCTACCTCTTAACAAATCAGACATAAGACGCTAATAATAGTTTTTTTCTAAAAAACAAACAAGACCTTGTTGTTACATATACGACTTATAAATACGTTTGATTTTTATAAAACACAAGATCAGTGTTAAGTCAACATTGACGCAACCGCAGGATATGAACTATTGACATTCATGGATGCTTATTCAGGATATAACCAGATCCTAATGCACGCCGACGACCAGGAGAAGACCGCTTTTATGACAGACAAAGGTATTTACTGTTATAAGGTCATGCCTTTTGGTTTGAAAAATGCAGGATCGACATATCAATGATTGGTCAATAAGATGTTCAAAGAACATTTTGGCGACACGATGGAAGTCTATATCGACGACATGCTTGTCAAGTCGAAACAAGCGACTGATCACATCAATCATCTGAAGAAGTCTTTCGACGTCCTCCGGGAATATCAAATGAAGCTAAATCCTATGAAATGTTCCTTTGGCGTCAGTGCCGGAAATTTTTAAGATACGTAGTCACGCGACGAGGAATAGAGGACAATCCCTATCAAATCAAAGCTCTGGTCGACATTAAGTCACCTAGAAACTTACCGGTCGTGTGGCAGTACTGAACAGGTTTATCTCACGATCATCGGACAAATGCCATTTATTCAATAACGTCTTAAGAAAGAACAGGGGCTTCGATTGGACGAACGATCACGAACGTCCGTTGCAAAAATTAAAAGAATACATGGCATCTCCACCCCTACTATCGAAACCAAAAGACAACGAGGTCTTACAACTCTACCTTGCCGTAAGTCCTCATTCTGTAAGTGTCGTCCTAACAACAGCTCCCGATCTATTACGTAAGTAAATCTTTATTAGATGCTGAAACCAGATACACGTCTATGGAGAAATTATTATTATCACTAGTCACAGCGGCTAAAAAGTTAGGACATTATTTCGAATCTCATCCTATAACTGTCGTGACTAATTTTCCTCTTAAGTCTGTCTTAAGAAAACCAGAGTTAACAGGCCGATTGGCAAAATGGAGCATATATCTCAGTAGTTACGACATCGACTTTAAACCTAGGACGACGATCAAATCGCAGGTCCTAGCAGATTTTGTCGCTGATTTCAGTCCTGAACTAGAGAAAGAAACACAAGACGAGACTCTTATTGTGGTGACTACAAACGACACGACCTGGATACTACACGCCAACGGTTCATCTAACACCAGGGGACAGGTCTTGGCGTCGTCTTAAAGTCGTCACAGGGGGCAAGATGGTGTACTCCATACGATGTGACTTCAAAGCCACAAACAACGATGTTGAATATGAAGCCCTGGTCGTAGGAATGAACATGGCCCATGACTTGGAGGCAATCGGACTTCGCGTCAGAAGCGATTCCCTATTAGTCGTCAATCAGATGAATGGGGAATTCACGGAAAAAGACTCAAAGAGGAC
This sequence comes from Saussurea involucrata, assembly GCA_033807775.1. Taxonomy (NCBI): domain Eukaryota; kingdom Viridiplantae; phylum Streptophyta; class Magnoliopsida; order Asterales; family Asteraceae; genus Saussurea; species Saussurea involucrata. Next base: position 256,679 of record JAWVWS010001018.1, on the reverse strand, counting down.
AACTTATCTCAAAGTAGCCAAAGAAAAGTCAAAAATGTTTGATCCATTCTCAATCGAGCAAATTCCAAGAGATCAAAATACTCAAGCCGACGCGTTAGCAAATCTTGGGCCTGCACTCAGTAAGACATCGTTCGACACCATCCCTATGATCCATCTGGCGACCTCGTCTATCGAGGATTCTGAAGAATTTCATGTCCTCGACGAAGAAAACAATTGGTCGTACGATATCAAGAATTATCTCATGCACGACCAGTTGCCCGAAGACAGGATTGAAGCTCGGAAACTTCGATTTAAGGCTTCAAAATATCTCATGATCGATGACAAACTTTATCGATGATCATCAACAGGTCTAAACCTAAGATGCATTGACAATCAAGCCCAGGTGCAAAAAATTCTGAAAGAAATGCACAGCGGTGAATGTGGTAATCACTCAGGTGGTCGTAGTCTTGCAAATCGAATATCTCGACAAGGTTACTATTGGCCAACCTTGCGACAAGATGCCATCAGGTACGTCCAAGGTTGCGACTCATGTCAACGACATTCAAGTATGATTCACCAACCTTCTGAACCTTTGTATACGACATTGATCACATGACCCTTCATGAGATGGGGAATGGATATCATCGGTAAGTTACCCCCTGCCCCTGGGCATAAAGCCTTTTTATTAGTCCTTACGAATTATTTTTCTAAATGGATAGAAGCAACTGCTTTCTCCCAAGTTCGGGATAGTCGTCTCTTTTATCCAAACTAACATTATCTGCATGTTTGGAATTCCCTCCGAAATCGTATGTGATAATGGATCACAATTCATAAGTGACCGCACCCGACAATTCTGTGAAGATCATAATATCAAACTTACGACCTCGACCCCACGTTATCCTCAATCTAATGGTCTTGCAGAATCCAGCAACAAAGTCATCATCAATTCAATAAAAAAAGACTTAAGGCTGCGAAAGGAAGATGGGTCGAAGAACTCCCATCAGTCTTATGGGCTAATCGTACGACACCGTGAACATCCACAGCACAAACCCCATTTTCCTTGGTTTACGGATGTGAAGCGGTCTTGCCTATCGAAGTACAACTGCCGACATCGAGACATACCTCAGTCGACCATAATTTGGTGGACTTAAGTTACGATCTCGACGCTCTCGAAGAGCTAAGAGAATCTGCCTTAGTCAAAATAGCATCACAAAGATAGGTCGTCGAGCTACACTTCAACAAAAATGTTAAGGCCAAAGTCTTTCAGGAAGGCGAGTTCGTCTTACGACGAGTATTCCAAAATACTAAGGAGCTAAACACAAGTAAGTTGTCCACTAAGTGGGAAGGACCATATCGTATATCTGAATTCGTAGGAATAGGTGCTTATAAGCTCCAAACCCTCGATGATCAAGACGTTCCACGTAGCTGGAATGCGGTACATCTAAAGAAATATTTCTTTTAAATATTTTTCTTACAATTTTTTTATTACGACGACTACTGACTTAAGCATCGGAGGGTCGTTGGTCAAACCAACGACCACCCGCTAACCTTGTGTATCACAGGGCCGCACGATTGGATTGTTGGGCCATGGCTATATTCATAGCTCGCATCATATTGTCCATCATTCTTGTTTCTGGTGTTACTTCTGCCATGATTGGATTGGATTTGGCTATGTTGATTCTTGGTATATACTCGGGCCCTTTGCCCAACACATTCGTTAAAGGTGGGGCCACCACTGCCGCAGTCCTTCTTGGTTGACCAATCGTAGATGTCGTCGCTTCATGACCATCCAATGGGGTTCTCGGTCTATTTCAGGTATTAACCATCTCAATTTGTCACACATACGAGAATGGGGGTAAGAAATAGGCTATAACAATTTAGACATATGGAAACGTACTACTACATTCGTCAATCATCGTAACAATAGTAAGTCAAGCATGCTCACATAACAATATGTTCATAATAGCAGTAGCTAATTGAAATTAAGAGCATACTACACGTAAGAATTCTCGTTACCACCATCACAATTCTCAACTTGTGTAATTCCGTCGACTCTAAGACCATCCTATCTTAGAAGTTCTACCCAATCTCACAATTCGTAACTTAATTATCTCAGCTTAAGTCTAGGCATCTTATATTCATACCTAGTTCAGAGTTCTAATACCAACTTGTAACACCCTGAAATTTAAGCAACAAAAAAAAGGGGAATTCCGGAAAATGGGTAAAGTTAAAACTTACAAATGCCACAATTATAACCCATAAAAGGGGAAGTTTGTATAATTCCATGTTATCAAATGATGAGAAATACATTAACAACCTACTTAATCTAGACTTCAATAACTAGATTAATAGGGGTGTCGCTATACTCCAAAATATCCCTCTTCACAAAGTCCAAAAATCTGGTTCCTTGAGTGCTCCTAATTGCACCAACCGGTATCTCAACCCGCCCTAGTTCCACTACTAGTGGGACTTGTGAACCAACAAACATCACAACTAGTGTTAGGCTAAAAGCCTACTGAGATCTTATAAAATTTAACATTTGTGAGGGAGATAATAATATCATAATTTTAAATGTTACCGGATCCACTTTGATTGCACAATTACCAAATCTCAACTTTGCAAATGATGTTCCACACTTGAACATATACACATAAGAGACATCACTTGAAATACGGGGGAGACCCGTTTCCATCAAGGTGACGAGAACATGTGAATGGAGTCACCTACGATGTTATTGGGTTACACCTCATGTCCCGACTTTAGTGCACATGCCATCAAGAAATCACAACCTCAAACCATTCCATGCCTTTATTGCCTACCCCATAGAGTTACACCTCAAGGTCTTATGGGACTTTATTGCATACCCAATCTAGACGAGTTCCACCTCAAGGACATCAATATTCTTTATTGTATAGTCGCTAGTGACCCACAATTGGCCAAAGCATTATGAATTCGTAAACCAAGTTCTAAATCCCCATGCATAAGAATTTAGACCCAATATCCCTGTTAGGACCATAAATGTCCTATTAATTAGAAAGTTATATAAAGAATTATAGAATTTGATTTATTTATTTGTAAAAGCCTTTAATGATAATTGGGCTTAGTTTAGCTTAATGGGCCATGGGCTTGAAGCTTAGGCCCTAGGTATTTAAGGATTATTTTGTGTGAGGATTAGGGTTAGAGATTAATTACTTTTAGTTTATGCGCCTAATTGTTGAGAGAGAGAGAGAGAGAGAGAGATATTTTCATTCATTACTTGCAACCTCTCTATAATCATTCAATAAAGATTAATCGTTTCGTTTATACATTGTTACTTGTAAATCTGGGATCTACACGTGGTATCAGAGCAGAATCGGTGCTTTGAAGAAATAGAAGAAACCGATCGAAAGTAAGAGAAAGAAAAGAAAAAATTTGTCCAATAATTTCTGTAAAACGCATCCCTGTCGTTTTGCCTATTCTCGGAGTTTGAACCGTCGGATCGTCGTGCTTTTTGGACAGTAGCTTCACGACATCTTGGTCTACATTCTGAAAGGTGGAGATTGCTGTTTGAAGTCCAGAAGGCACCCTTTTTCTGTTCAACATTGTAATTATGAAACCTCATAGTTAATTCTCCTCTTATATAAAAGTTTGGATGGTATTTTGTCATAACTGGTTTCAATTGAAGTTTAAATTAGCCTTGATTTTTAGGGTGTTACAATATGGTATCAGAGCATTAGTTTAAGTGAACTAGGTATGCTAGAGAGATACCTAGACTTAAGCTGAGATGAATTAAGTTATGATATGTGAGAAATGGGTAGAAGTTCTAAGACGGGATAGTCTTAGAGTCAACAAAAATACGTGAAATTAGTACTGTAACAATGGTAACGAGGATTCTCATGTAAAGTATGTTCACAATTCCAATTAGCTACTGTTATTATGAATATAATGTTACACAAGCATACTTGTTTCTAAATTGTTACAGTGACTAATGATCGGTAAAGTACGTTTTGTATGTCTAGATATGTGTAACCATTTCTTATGGTTATTTCTTTGTGTTATAGCAGAACGATGGTAAATACGCCGCCATTGTCCCCTATTTCTTCGATGGATAGGTCCATGATTGATTGGGCGAGAGAAAAGCGACCTGAAATAGGTGAAACTCATGAGAGTCCGCCGAGGCAATCAACTATGGGAGGCACAGATAGTCAGGTACATAGAACAGGTACCAGTACTGCTGACCAAGAAACGCCGGAATCGACAATGGAGTCCCGTATGATGGACAACATGACAAGAATGATGAATACAACGATGGAAAAACAAGCTGAAATGTTTATGAAGGTACTGAACGATCGAAGTACGGAACTACGTCGAACGGGAACTGATACTAGGGTAATAAATCCAGTTAGTAACCCTAGGATAGATACAGAAAGGAGAGTTGAAAGAATCTGCTCATATAAAACGTTCCTAAGCTGTAAACCGCCAGAGTTTAAAGGAGCAGATAATCCAGTAGCCTGCATGAACTGGATCAGGGAAATTGAGCAAGCTTTCCGAGCTTGTGAATGAGATGAGAAGTCAAAGGTTAGATTTGCATCTCAAATGCTAAGAGGTAATGCGTTGACTTGGTGGAATGTGGTGACAACTACAATTTCGGCTCCAGTCTTGACTGCCATGACTTGGGAGTCATTTAAAAAGAAGATTATGGAAGAATATTGTAATGAAAACGAGATGGATAGAATTGAGGAAGAATTTTGGAATCTAAAGAAAGGTACTTCATCTGTTAGGAAGTATACGGAATCTTTCATGGAGAAGCTGAATTTAGTGGGGCATGTGTCTCCTACTGAGAAAGACAAAGTTAAAGCTTATTTGAAAGGTTTGCCAGCAGATATGATGTCAAGGGTGCGGAGTTCAAAAGCTTCAACGTTGAGAGAGACGGTCGAAGAAGCAAAAGTTATAGAGGAAGTGTATGCAAAGGATAAAGAAGAAAAGACACACGTGGGAGAGAAACGGAAGTGGGAAGGTCGGTCGGAGTCTTCTAAAAATTTCAAATCTTTTGGAAAGAACGTTCGTTATGAACCTCGCCGGGAACCAAGTTGGTGTTCGAAATGTCGAAGTAAACATTTTGGTCAGTTTCGGATAGTCGGGAATGAATGCTTCAAATGCGGAAAGCCTGGGCATATAGCGGCAAACTGTCCTATTCAAGGACCGATCTGTTTTGAGTGTAAACAGCCTGGACACATCCGAAGAGATTGTCCAAAGTTAAAGAAGGGCGGAGACCAAGGAAAGAAACCAGATGTTCCTAAACCAACAGGCCGGGCATTTCATATGACGGCGAAAGAGTCAAAAGATGTCGTTTATGGTACATTCCTCATTAATTCAATTCATGCGCGCATTTTATTTTACTGTGGTGCAAATTTGTCGTTTGTGTCCAAGTTGTTCTACCACAAGTTAGCTATGTCTGTCACTACCTTGGAAGATGCCTTAGTAGTTGAGGTAGCTAACGGGGGTCAAGTCTTGGTTCGTGAAAGACTAGATGGTGGTTTTATTTCAGTAGGGGAAATGAAATTTCCGATCGACTTGTTGTTGATGGAAATTGGGGGATTCGATGTGATTGTGGGTAAGGACTGACTGACAGTCAACCAAGCAGAGATACTTTGTGCAAAGAAATTAATCCGGATTCCGATGGCTGATAAGGATGATGTACTCATCTTTGGGGAAAAGCGAAAAGGGGAAGTTCCGCTAATTTCCGTTGCAAAAGCGCGTAAATGTTTAATGAAAGGATGTTCATCCTATCTGGCGTATGTTTTAGATATAAAATCGAAAAAGAAACAAGTGGAAGATATTAAGGTGGTACGTGATTTCCCGGACGTATTTCCTGATGATCTTCCAGGCCTACCGACTGAACGGCATGTAGAGTTTCGTATTGATCTTATCCCTGGATCGGCACCAATAGCGCGTGCACCGTATCGCTTAGCGCCGGCCGAAATGAAAGAGATGATGACTCAACTTCAGGAGTTGTTGGATAAAGGTTTTGTTAGACCGAGTTCTTCACCTTGGGGAGCTCCGATTTTGTTTGTCAAAAAGAAAGATGGCACCATGAGAATGTGTATTGACTATCGTGAGCTGAATAAGGTGACGATTAAGAACAAGTATCCGCTTCCAAGGATTGATGATCTGTTTGATCAACTCCAAGGTGCGGGATGTTTTTCTAAGATTGATTTGAGGTCGGGGTACCATCAAGTTCGAGTAAGAAATGAAGATATTCCTAAGACAGCGTTTAGAACAAGGTATGGGCATTATGAATTTCTTGTAATGCCATTTGGGTTGACAAATGCTCCCGCTGTGTTCATGGATCTGATGAACAGAGTATGTCGACCATTTTTGGACAAGTTTGTCATTGTATTTATTGATGACATACTTGTTTATTCAAAGACTGAAGCAGATCATGAACGCCATCTTCGTGAAGTCTTAGAAGTGTTGAGAAAGGAGAAGTTGTATGCAAAGTTTTCGAAATGTGAATTTTGGTTAAAAGAGGTACAATTTCTAGGCCATGTAATCACTTCGGATGGAGTCAAAGTAGATCCAGCAAAGATAGAAGCTATGACAAATTGGGAGACACCGAAGAGCGCGTCTGAAATAAGAAGTTTCTTGGGTCTAGCAGGTTATTATCGGAGGTTTATCAAAGACTTCTCAAAGATTGCTTCTGCTTTGACTGTGTTGACTCGAAAGAACGTGAAGTTTGTTTGGACTGAAAAGCAAGAGTCAGCTTTCAGAACTTTACGTCAGAAGTTGTGTGAAGCTCATATTCTTGCATTACCAGAAGGAACGGAAGATTTGGTGGTATATAGTGACGCATCAAATATGGGTTTAGGGTGTGTGTTGATGCAACGCGGCAAGGTAATTGCTTATGCATCAAGACAACTCAAAGAACATGAGAAGAATTACCCTACCCATGATTTGGAATTAGCAGCGGTTGTGTTTGCATTGAAGTTGTGGCGTCATTATCTGTATGGAACAAAGTATACTCTTTTCACTGATCATAAGAGCTTACAACATGTCTTTGATCAGAAAGAATTGAACATGAGGCAAAGGTGTTGGTTAGAACTACTTAAAGACTACGATTGTGAATTGCATTACCATCCTGGTAAGGCAAATGTCGTAGCTGATGCTTTAAGTAGGAAAGAATATAGTGGGTGCTTGAAAACGACTAACGCTAGAATTGACGTGACGTCAAGTTTGATGGAAAGGATAAAGGAGGCACAAGCGGAAGCCTTACGGGAAGAAAATTTGAAAGAAGAAGTGATGAGCAAGCAACACCTTCAACTGACTGAAGATAGCCGTGGAATTAAGTTGTTTCAAGGCCGTGTTTGGGTACCAAAGATTGGAGGAAATCGAGAGTTGATTCTCGAAGACGCCCATAGATCTAAGTATTCTATACATCCTGGGAGTACTAAGATGTATAAGGACTTGAAGTTACATTATTGGTGGCCAACTATGAAAGTAGATGTGGCCCGAATAGTAGAGAAGTGTAGGACATGTTTATTAGTAAAAGCGGAACATCAAAAGCCTTACGGAAGTTTTCAGTCTTTGGAGATTCCGGAATGGAAATGGGACAAGATTACCATGGATTTCGTGACGAAGTTACCGAGAACGCAAAAGGGTAACGACACTATATGGGTAATCGTGGATCGTTTGACTAAGAGTGCTCATTTTCTGGCTATGAAAGAAGCGTCACCAATAGACAAATTGGCGAAACTGTATATTGATGAAGTAGTGTCAAGGCATGGTATACTGGTGTCTATAGTTTCTGATCGTGATAGTCGGTTTACCTCGAGGTTTTGGCAGTCACTTCAAGAAGAGTTGGGTACGAGGTCAATTTAAGCACTGCTTACCATCCACAAACTGACGGGCAAAGTAAAAGGACCATTCAAACTTTGGAAGATATGCTAAGGTCGTGTGTGTTAGATTTTGGAGGTAACTGGGATACGCATCTACCGTTAGTAGAATTTGCGTATAACAATAGTTACCATTCCAGTATTGGAAGAGCACCTTTCGAGGCCTTATATGGCCGGAAGTGTAGAACTCCGGTGTGTTGGTTAGAAGCTGGAGAAAAACAGTTTGCTGGTCCGGAACTTGTGCAACAAACAGCTGATAAGGTGAAAGAAATTCGAAAGCATATGAAAGCAACTCAAGATCGACAAAAGAGCTATGCTGATTCGAAAAGAAGACCAAAAGAATTCCAAGTTGGGGAGCGTGTAATGCTTAAGGTATCCCCATGGAAAGGTGTGATAAGATTTGGAAAGCGTGGAAAATTAAGTCCTCGTTTTCTAGGGCCTTTCACCATAACTAAGAGGGTTGGATTGCAAGCATATCAGTTGGATCTTCTACCGAAATTGGAAGGGATCCATAATACCTTCCATATTTGCTATCTTCGGAAATGTTTAGCCGAAGAGAATGATGTGATTCCACTCACTGATGTGAGGGTGGATGAAAAGAGCCGTTGTATAGAAGAACCGGAAGCAATTTTGGAAAGATCGGTTAGACAGTTACGTAATGGCAAGGAAGTAGTTATGTTAAAGGTACAGTGAAAACATCATCGAGGTGCTAACGTGATGTTAGAGTCGGAGGAGGATATGAAGACTAGATATCCTCACTTGTTTACCTAGCTTTGATTTCGGGGACGAAATCGTTTTCAAGTTGGGGAGTATTGTAACATCTCGAAATTTCGTTATATTATGTTTTAATATAAATGAAGTTGTTTTGTAATAGGATCTTTAAGTTTGTGCTATCTTTACAAGTATATAAATCAATGGGGTTAAAAGTTAAGTAACCAAAGTTTGATGTTATTGTGTAAAATTGGAAACTTAAAGGTGTGTTTGGTCATTTAGTGATAGTGTGTATGGATAAGGGGCTGAGACTTGAGAAATATCTCATTTCCTTTTTGCTGGGTCGGTTTAGAGAAATCAGAGAAAGAAGAAAGAAAGAAGGGAAGAGGAAAAACCAAGCTTTGGTCTTCAAATTTGGTAAGAAATTCACCATGGATTCAGACAAAACTTGTTGTAAATGCTTAGTTATGAACAAACCTATTTGTTGTTTAGGTTTCAGAATCATTGACAGCAGATTGGAGTATTAATCTGTGCAAAAGTGGGTTTATCTTCTTTAAAGGTGAGTTCATTCTCTATTTTGATCTAAATCCTTGTTTTCTGTTAAATTAAACATTAAGACATGTGTATAAACTGTATTGGGACTAAATGAAAGTGTCGAAACAAGCTGAATAGAACATATATGGATTTGGAATGTAAAAATAGGCTGCAGGTCGTAGTTTCCGGATAAAAGAAAAGTATCCGGAAACCTCTGTTTTGAAGGTTTCCGGACAAGACAAAGCTATCCGGTAAGTTTTATTTATTTTGTAGTTTCCGGATGAATTAGATACCGGATGGTATCCGGATTATCTTGGTTTTCGGATGTTGTCCGGAAAGTTATGTTTTTCTAGAAAGTTTTGTTGTCCAGACTGTTTATGTTTCAAGTAAGTATCTGGATGGGATTATTATGTCCGGTAAGTGTGGGTATCCGGGAAGTTATGTTATCCGGATTGTTTGGGGGTGTCCGGAAACTCTTGGGTCTGATCATTTTAAGTACCCGATAACTTGAGTTTTACTTAACTTCTGAACAGAGTAAGATGGAAGAATTGAAATATAATTCTAGTAGCTTGAACATAATTATCATCAAATAATAATGTGTTAGGTTTGAAGGATGCTTTAGTTTGATACTAAGAAAGTGTGCAGCATGTGTAATGGATCCATAGGCACGGTTATGTATTGTTACGAGGAATAGGCATAAAGCAAATTGTAATTCTCGTTGACCTGAAATGAGGAATAGGCATAAAGTAGTTTGTAATTCCCATTTCGTAAAGGTGCTATGAAATGAGAAATAGACATAAAGGAAATTGTAATTTCTATTTCATAGTTTAGAAATCGAGGAATAGGCATAAAGTAAATTGTAATTCCTGATTTCTAGGGGAGGATCAGAGGTAGGCATAAAGTAACTTGTAATCTCTACTTTCGGGTCAAGAAATAGGCATAAAGCAATTTTTAATTTATTGGATAAGAGCAATAGTCTAGAATCTATAAGGATTCGTAGTAGGCTCTTGATTTTGATAATATGACTTACTGAATGTTAGTCATATTCATGGGATCGGGCAGGATCATGTCGTTGAGGTGAGCATATGTATGGTAAGAATGGTGGAGAACAAGTTTGTTTATATGTATTAGATATTTACAAACTGTTAACGTCTTTAATTTGAAATTGGATGTTCTCACTAGGCGTAAGCCTAATCTTTCAAATTAAATTTTCTTACCAGGTACAGGCTCAGGGAAGTAAATGGGATGTGGGCCGAGAGCTTTTGATGTATCCAACTTAAGAGATAAGCGGAGGAGTTAGCTAAAGCATGGAGGCTTTTGATGGATTGTTTAGATAACTTAGTTAATCTAATTGTAGTGGACATGATTAGATTAATAAGTTATTGGGAGAATTCCATGTTGTAATTATGAAACCTCATAGTTAATTCTCCTCTTATATAAAAGTTTGGATGGTATTTTGTCATAACTGGTTTCAGTTGAAGTTTAAATTAGCCCTGATTTTTAGGGTGTTACACAAACCGAGCCAGTTATCCAGGTAACCACACAATCTATTCATTCTCGTTCTTTGGAGATGAATATTGAATCAGATATGGACCCAATGTCGATAACTCGTGTCACCCCACCCAGCCACTCAAACATCTCACAAAAGATGTTTGTTTCATAAATGCACAGAGATTTAGCACATAATCTATCTATTCCTCACTCAGAGGTCTTAGATATTGAAAAAGGAAGACATCAGCTCCGGTCTCCGAACTTCATATTCTATTCATTGTGTCTATTGACTGTTAACTTGAGTCCCAGGTTAAATCAATATTTGAGCCAAATCGATATAAATTAATCCTTTCACACATGCACGAGTCTTTGTGATTACATTTGCATATCTTCGTGATATTGTCGGAACAGTTTGAGAAGTAATTTTTAAAATTTTACTTCAATGATGACTGGAAGTCCTATCAGAGATACCCTAATACCAACTTTGAACATAGTCCACACAATTATTTTAATTGTTGTGATAACAGTTACTATTGTGTTTGTGTGTTAGATATTTACCCCACATTGGTTACTTAACGTTTTTTTCTGATATTCTGCTACTTACCGGTATTGTTTTTGAAGTTACATGATGCTTCAGATGCTCCTACTCATCATGAGGGGGAGAAATGATACAGATTCAAAGACACATATTATCATGTTGAGGGGAGTTAGCAAAAGCTGGGGGGGGGGGGGGTAAGTTTTGTTCAATTCTTCTCATCCCTTATCAAATGGTGTTCACTACAAATTATTATTTCCTTCTTCGAGCATATTGGTTCTACAAGTTCTTAAAGCTAAAGCTGAAAGTAAATTCAACTCGCGGTTCAAAGAAAGATTCTTTATTTTAAATTGAAGAAGCATTGTGGAATGTCACGCAACTCGCACATTATCTTTCTTGTGTGCTTATCGGATGTGGCGAGTTCCTACAGTTGAAAGCTGCTTTTCGTGCACTTAGTCGAGGTAACTGTTCATTGAATCTGGTGATAAAGTTGAAGATATGAAGACTAAGAGCTTTATTAAAGGGGGAGCATGGAAAGACTTGAAGACAAGCAACACCAAAGTGTTTTCAAAGATTCAAGAGGAAAAGAAGATCAAGATTTGAAGTTTTCAAGACCAATTTTTCTTTATATAACTTTAGGGGGAGATTGTTAGTACCATAAATGGCCATTTGGACCTTCTCGGTTCTGTATTCTAATCAATCAAATTTTGAGTTTGGTTTAGGGTTCTTGGACCTTCTCGGTCCCTGAATCAGTGTCTGTTTTTCTTTTTGGGCTCCCTCCATGGAGGTGAGTGTTTGTTCTTCGGTGGGTGTTTGGCCGTGTCCCTTTAGGGGTTTCCATTGTTGCCCAGATGGAGTGGCGGGGTCCAAGGGGTTTCCTCGACTGGTTGCGCATATTAAGCGTCTCCATTTGTCATCGGACGATCGGAGGGGGGCCTTGCGAGAGGCGCTCATGGCGGATTGTGAATTGTTTGTTTCGGTTGGGGAGGCTTTAAAGGCCACGGATCAATGGTTGTGTGGGGTGTGTATGTGCTTACATGCTCTCAGCCGGGCATGCCATCATGCGGATGGGATGGCCCGGTTCAAGTGGGTTGCGGGAGATGTGGAGGAGTTTGTAGTGGGGATCGCTAGGCCACATGTTGGGAGGGGAGTGGTTCCTTTGGGAGGGGTGGTGGTGGATGAGGTTCTCCTTGACCGGGTGTTCTCCCTACCTATCACGACTGTTAAGAGCATCCCTCATAGTTGTCGTATGGCATTTTTTCATGCGTTAGCTGCTGCTCTGGGTAAGGTGGCGGCTATGCCAACGTCTATTGAGGCGTGGGTAAAACTTTTGTTGTTACCACGTTGCACGTTGCGTGTTTTCAGGCCTTCTAACCGTCAGGAGCGCAGGGGTGGTAATCGGAAGTCTTTGCAATGCCATAGTATTCAGCGGTCGTTGGCAGCTTGGGGTGGGGATGGTTTTATTGAACTTATCCTTTCGCTGTTTGTCCAACCCTTAAGGGTGGTCTCGGGAAAGGGTGAGCTTGTCTCTGGGTCTGATAGCTCAGCGGGGTGCGCCAATGTTAAACAATGTTTGAGGAAAGTTGCGGACGGGCATTTCACTGCTGCTGTTAAAGTATTATGTTCTTCGGGGGTTGCACCTTTCGGTACGGATACTCTGACAGCGTTGTTGGCTAAGCATCCCATTCTGCCCCCACCGGTTATGCATGTTTCCTTGCTCTCTGAGCCCCCCCTGAATGTGGATGTCGATAGCATTCTTGGGTGTATTCAATCTTTCCCAAAAGGGACTTCTTGTGGGCGGGACGGTTTGAGGGCCCAACATATTTTAGATGCTTTTTGCGGAGAGGGGTCGGCGATCGCCGTTGGGTTACTCAAGGCTATCTCTGTGGTGGTTAATTTATGGCTAGGGGGAGGTGCCCTAAGGTTTTGGCGGAGTTTGTTGCGTCTGCGCCCCTCACGCCATTGCTCAAACCGGACAATGGGATTAGGCCTATTGTCGTGGGCGCGATTTGGAGGAGGCTGGTCTCTAAGGTGGCTATGAGGGGTCTCCGGAAGGAGATGTCCAAGTACCTTTGTGACTTTCAGTTTGGGGTGGGAGTCCCCAGCGGGGCAGAGGCCGTGCTCCATAGCGCGAATAGATTCTTAAATGTGTTTCACGCAGATGGGTCGTTGGCTATGCTTACTGTTGATTTCTCTAATGCCTTCAACTTGGTGGATCGGACTACCCTCCTGCATGAGGTTCGGACTCGATGCCCGTCCATTTCCCTATGGGTGGATTTTCTTTATGGTCAGTCGGCGAGGTTATATGTGGGTGATGACCATATTTGGTCCACCACTGGAGGTCAGCAGGGGGACCCTTTAGGGCCTCTCTTTTTTGCCTTAGTTTTGCACCCACTTGTTCACCGGATCAGGGACTGCTGCAAACTTCTTTTCCATGCTTGGTATTTGGATGATGGTACGATTATCGGAGACACTAAAGAGGTAGCTAAAGCCTTAGATATAATCAGGGCTGAGGGGCCCCGCCTGGGCCTTGATCTCAACATTAAGAAAACATAAGTTTTTTGGCCATCATGCAATGGGGTGAAGGTGCAGGATGGATTGTTTCCCCGCGGGATCGGGAGGCCGACGTTGGGTGTGAAACTCCTTGGAGGCGTTGTTAGCCAGGATGCGGGGTTTATTAGTAGTTTGGCTGTGAAAAGGGCATCTCGTGCTGTGGAACTAATGAGTTGCCTTCCCAGTCTGCGGGACCCTCAATCGGAGCTCATTTTGCTCCGCTCATGTATGGGTGTCGCAAAGCTGTTGTTCGGTCTAAGAACGTGCCAACCTATGTATATAGGGGAAGCTGTTTCTATTTTTGACAATGGCCTTCGGAGGGCGATAGAGGCTATTGTGGTTTGTGGGGGTCCTTTTTTGGGGATTTTCAATGGAGGCTAGCATCCCTTTCGGCTCGGTTGGGTGGGTTGGGGTTATGTTCGGCTGAGGATGTATCTACTTATGCTTTTGTGGCCTCGAGGGCGCAATCTTGGAGTTTGCAGGACCACATTCTTCAGGGATGTGGTATTGATGGGTTTGACTCTGATTATGGGTGTGCGATGGAAAGCTTGCGCATGGCCATTCCTGATTTCGATCTTAGCGGTTTCTCTAACAAGGACACCGCCTCCCCTAAAGCCCAGAATGTTTTGGCGTGTGCCCTTTTTAGTGGAATCGTCCAGACTTTGGGAGTGAAGTTTGATTTATCCCCTCGCCAAAAAGCGGTGTTGGAATGTCTCCGAGCTCCTCATGCTCAAGATTTTTTGACGGTTATCCCCATTGAAGGACTGGGTCAGCATATGTCGGCTCTGGAGTACCGGGCTATCCTTAAGTACCGGCTAATGATCCCTCTGTTTCCAGCTGATGAGCCTTGCCCAGTCTGCCGCAAGGCCTGTTTGGATTCTTTTGGCGAGCATGCGGTCCATTGCAAGGAGTTACCTGGTTTCAAATATAGGCATGATTTGGTTAGGGATGTTCTGTATGATGTTCTTAAACGGGCTGGAATTTCTTCTAAAAAGGAGGCCCCAGTGAACTTTCTGACGGAACCGCTTGAAGGGAGATCTACCTTACGGCCAACTGATATACTTGTGTTTGGGTGGGCTGGGGGGAAACATGCTTGTGTGGATCTTACTGGAGTGTCCCCTCTTGTTGGGCTTAGGGAAAATGGGTTTGTGGCGGGCAAAGCTGCGTTGAGAGCGGAATCGAGCAAAGTTGCTAAACACGAGAAAGCCTGTGTAGAGAATCAACACGTGGTTATCCCTTTTGCTTTCGATACTTTTGGTTTCCTAGCTCCGGAAGCAGGGGAGTTTTTGACTAGGGTTCAATGGGTTGTGCAAAGTAATTTTTCGACCCCTAAGTCACAGAATTTCATTTTTAGTAGGATTGGTTTTGCCATCCAAAAGGGGGTTGCAGCACAGCTTGTTGCTCGTTTGCCTGCCATCTTATTGTAATTGGAGACTTTATTTATTAATAACCTATTTTACCCGTTATCCTAAATCTATGGGATCGTTGGTTCTAAAAAAAAATTATTTATTTGTAAAAGACTTTAATGATAATTGGACTTAGTTTAGCTTAATGGGCCATGGGCTTGAAGCTTAGGCCCTAGGTATTTAAGGATTATTTTGTGTGAGGATTAGGGTTAGAGATTAATCACTTTTAGTTTATGCGCCTAATTGTTGAGAGAGAGAGAGAGAGAGCTTTTCATTCATTACTTGTAACCTCTCTATAATCATTCAATAAAGATTAATCGTATCTTTTATACATTGTTACTTGTAAATCTGGGATCTACAATCTCACACATGATCATGTTTTAATAATACAATGCAATAATATACCATGTGTCAACATTTTCTCTATAATCGTGCATAGTTAACATTATCACATAACTCCAAAAATAACAATGTGAACCACCTATATTTACTCTTCTCAATTTAACGACTTCTATCAAATATAACAAGCACATTCATAAGTAGGATAAATCCATGAATTTCATTTTTAAAGCCAAAACCCTATACATCATATTTTGGTAAAAACCCACAAATCATTTACACATATGTAGAGTAGTCTAGACAACACCAATATACATGTTCATGAAGTTACAATGATATAGAAGTTCATATTTGACCCCAAACTCATAAACCTTTGGTTTTAGGTCAAAACATCCAAACACTAGAAAATCATGATTTGAAACACATAACGGGTATTAATGACAATATATAAGTAAAGAAAATCACCACAAGGTTTGTAAGGAGAAAACCTTAGCTATGAAGAAACCCTGGAGATGGAAAAAGTGAGGTCTTGAAACTTTAACGACTTAAATCTTGAAATCTCTTCAAGTATCCCCTCTAGTAGGTAGATGAGAGTAGGAAATGAGGATCCAAACTCATAAATGATGAAGTTCCAAGAAGTAAATGAAGTGAAAGGGTTGTAGGGTGGGAATCGTCCTCTTTTAGAGAGAGAATCGGACCAATACTGAAAATGAAAAACACTCCCTCCCTAAGAAAATCGGCGCTGCTATAAATACACCCACCACCCCGTCGGCGACTTTGCCCCCGCTACAGTGCCATGGCACAATCGCAGGGCATTCTCGCACGAATTGTACCGTGGGCTGTCCACGGGCACAAGATTGACATGGGCGACTATGCCCCGGGCATACTCGTCAGGCATAGTCGCAGTGATGGTACCGCCTACCGTCTTTGGCTGTCCCGACGCTCCTCGATTTCCCTCTCGATACCCTATTGCTTCTAAGTACAAATAACAATGACACTAAGGATTGGAAGGTAACCTTTATGCATGGTCCAACGCAATTATGTAAACATAAATCTACATATATTCTTTATATATTACGACCATGCATGCGTATACACGAATATATATATATACCATTCATACATCTAAACCATGCATGCATACATATGTGTGTATATATATATATATATCTTTACATATGAATATCCATAAGAAAGTTAAGTGAGTCTTAGGGTTCTCAAGAAGACGCCAAAAAGAATAAGGAGAAACTTACCCAAAAATCATGTCACAATTCGCCTTAGAAAACATCACTACTTACACACAGAGAGGCATGTGTTGCCCCTGTAAACAAAGATGAACTGCTCTGCGTTCATCACTTAGATGCCAGAGACTGTCTTTCAGGGAGACAATGGAAATCCCTTTTACACATGGCCTTTCTATACTTGACTTTCAGTTTGCCTAGCACATCTGTTATAACTTGTCCGACTCTGAAGAGGAATATGTTAGACACAAGATCAGAACAACCAGGGTCTCTCCCATAGCATAGCAGAGAATCAAGGACAAGGTAGAAGTCCTTCCAATCTTAACATCTATACATGATCTAAAGAAGGACCCTCTGAACTCGAGGGTTAATTAGAAACATGTGTTTTTTCTAAGGTTACCCCCACTTATGAACTAATTATAAGCACACAATTCATGTCATTTCTTGATTCTATAAAGAGTTCCTTGGATGAACTAAAACTCGCAATTTCAAGGACCGAGGCCTCTGCCTCTACCAACTATTGAATGGGTATGTACCAGGATCACGAGGGGGCTTATGCCAGGATTTTGTATTGAGTCAAATATGGATGACAATTGATCTGTAGTGAAACTCAAACATTGACACATGACCTGCTTTTGTATCCTACCATGGTCAATGTAAATCTTCGTCAATGAAAGAGGTTAACTGGAGTTTATATACATTTTGGTAAAAGGATTGTTCATGATGTGATATGTTTTCAATTAGGAAAACCTTGTGGTTATGGAACTTACATTCACCTTATCGTTTTCTTAAATATTGAATAACTAGGCTTTAATTCTAACATTTTTCTTAAACTCACACCCTTCTAACATTGTACTATATTCATAATGAATAGTATGAGTTTATTAGTTTGTATAGAATAATAAAAGGAAACAGAAAACAGGGTAGAATACACCTTAGCAGGTTTTTAAGAGCATTAGAACGAGGTACCGGATTCGAGCATTTTTGCAATAGTTTTCTATACTGTAGGGCCAAGAACCTTTGAAAATGAAAAACCACACAAACCAAAAATGTAATTTATACCAAAAGGCATTTGGCTAACGGTATTCGAGCATTTGTTTGCTAAGAGGTTAAGGATTCAAACCTCATTAAAGGTGAGAATGGTATGAGTTTATTTGTTGCTTTGTCGTATATAAATATTATATACTTTAAAAAATGTAATTTACTCTAAAAAAATAACTTGATCACTTGACATATATCATATTATAAATAAATCTCCAAATTATCAAGGGAAATTAATTAAAATACCCCAAGTTTGACCAACTGTTACCGAAATACCCTAAATTTTTTCAACTTTGCAAAAATGCCCAAAATACCCGCGATGGGGTCCCGCGATCGCGGGCTAGGCTGACGTGGCACGTACTTTGGGGCCAAATGCCCCGCGAAGCCCCTCAACTTTGGCCGCGGTGCACTTTTGGTCCCTGCCCGCGATCGCAGCCCGCGATGGCCCAAAAAATTACAGTTTTGGTCCCTGAAAATTTACACTTTCAGCCCCTATACTTAGACGAATCTTGCATGCTTTTACTGTTTTTTTCCACAATTATTGTACTTTGAAGACCGATTTGTGGTTGAAATTCATTTGCATGTTTGAGATTTCATCCATAAATACCAGTAAGATGCAATTCACAATTCACACTTTCTCTTGCTTTCTTTCTTGATTTCTCTCTTGCTTTCTTTCTTTGAATTGTTTTCTCTCTTGATTTCTCTTCTCTCATTTAATCCACAAATGGCATCGTCATCAAACCCTAAGGCTACTCCTGAAAAAATGCCACCTCAAATCGAGGTCGCCATAGCAAAAAAGGAAAAGGAGATAGATGAACTAACAGAAGAGTGGAAAAAAATTATGGACAGGAAGGCAGTCCATTTGAGAAAGATCGAAGAGGAAGACAGGGAGATCAAAAGGATGAAAGGGGATATAAAAGCTAGGGAGGCTCGTGTTCGTCGAGAACAAGAAGCAATTCACCATATTCTGCAAGACTTCGCAATTATTCAAGCGAAGGTAAACGAGAAGCAAGCTTGGATTGATGAAACTAAATCAATTTTTAAGTAGGTGGTGGTTGTTTTAGTTGTTTTGTATTTTTTTTTCTTGTTTTGTATTTTTTTTTCTTGTTTTGTATTTTTTTACTGTGTTGTTGTTTTGTATTTTTTGTTGTTGTTAATTTCTCTGAAAAGTAGTTTTTAAGCCGCTGAACCACGGTTAGGTTGGATACATCATGCAAGGTCAAGTCAGAGGTTACCTCATTCGTGGGCCTACTCCTCTTGTAGAATATATGACAACCCTCAACTCATTTGCTAAAGTATGTGCGGGTTGTGGTACACAATGGCCATACGTGGTTGCAAAAGCAGAAGCCGTTGAAGAAGGGTCAGAAAGATTGAAGATGAAGAGCTTGTTGGATGGAATACAAACTAGCTGTGTTATCAATGTTCATTTAGAAGCATATGTATGTGTGTATATATATAATATGAAATGAGGTTTTGACAAGTTGGTATCACTGGACTCATTTAAGAATTGTGAAAATGGGTATTTGACGAATGATGATTCATGTGTGTTTGGAGCTGAAGTGTTTTAAACACACATGAATCATCATTCTCCAAATACCCATTTTCACAATTCTTAAATGAGTCCAGTGATACCAACTTGTCAAAACCCCATTTAATATTCTTCTCGTGAAACCTTCTCCTATTGCCATTCACGATATCTATAAACACGTTCAAATAATAATAATTTAAAACGATTTAATGAATTAGTTAATATATGATTATTATGTTAATGCGATAGGAGTGTAAAACAAAATTGAAAAAAAAAATAAGAGATGTACCATAAATTAAATAATTAACTATAAGGTTATGAAGCATATGTATGTGTGTAAATATATCATTTACAAATCAGTGTTTAGATCAACAGTATCAAGCTGTGACGGGCCCGGGGTGTGACTGACAGAATGTCTCCTTGGCACGGTTGAAGGGGCGGGATTTGGACACTCTCCACGAGTGTGTCCTACGCATTGGCACCGAGTACATCTTCGTTGTATCGAACTTTCACCACGTGATGGACGTCGGTCGTTCTTTCTCGGTCTCACGGCCCTGTTCTTATCCATTAAAGGTGGATAGCATGGTGGAAGCGGGTCGGGTGGATACACCCATGCTGCAGGGGGTCCAGCTGGGTTTATTACCTCCACGTATGTTTTCCGGTAATATTCGGAGGTGAAGAAAGGTACAGCCAAGTCGCTGCAATCTGTACGACCCATATATGTTGCTGCAGCGATGGCATGGCCGCACGGTAACCCAGATTTATCCCATTCG
Organism: Saussurea involucrata; assembly: GCA_033807775.1. NCBI lineage: Eukaryota > Viridiplantae > Streptophyta > Magnoliopsida > Asterales > Asteraceae > Saussurea > Saussurea involucrata. Next base: position 236,677 of record JAWVWS010001018.1, on the reverse strand, counting down.
CGACACGAACAAAGGTGGTCTTCCATATTCACAATCGCGTTAATATAGTCATCATGCACCTCGTACTTCCCATACCCGATTGCTCTTACCGGCCATGTCGCCGCACGACGCGCCCTGTACTGAACGATATTCTTCGCCGTTGGTGTGAGTGCATTTTGTATCTTAGCTCCTTTTAGGCGTCGAATTTGGTACCACTCTTGTTGAAAGGCCCGAAAGTAGTCCATAAGATTAACAATCGGACATCTACGCGCAAAACGGGAGAGTGCATTCACAGACTCTGCACTATTCAAGGTCAGAATGTCATACCGTTGTCCAGGAAAATGGGCCGCGGACCACCTCTCCGGTCCAGCATCGTCAAAGACTTTGGCTGCTTCCTTGACACTGTATCGTAGCATATTCATGTACTTGTTAAACTCCCGATCCGTATATGCTCTGCATGCCGCCCAATAGACATCCTTGTAGGTGGTAATACGTTTGTCCTTGGATTTGGCGTTCATCTCCAAATGTCGACAGCATATGGCGTGAGGGGCGTTTGGGTACATGGCAGAGATTGCGGCGCTTATGGAAGGAGCCCTGTCAGACATAAACACCAACCCTTGCGGGTCTTCGATAGCTTGTCTCAACATGGACAGAAACCAAGTCCACTCGTCCCCGGTTTCGGACTTGCCTACGCCGAAAGCTACTGGAACGATGGAGTTATCCCCGTCCATGGAAACCGCCAGGAACATCATACCCAAGTAACGGCCCTTTAAATGGGATGCGTCTATTATCAGGACACGACGTAGATTTTCCAGAAATGTGCGGATCTGCAAAAACATAGGTTAAAATGTTATAGTTTATAATGTGTAAATGTTATAGTTTATAATGTGTAAACATATGACGTGTTAAAATACGTACCGCGGGTCCAAGGGCCACGAAGCACATCTCAAACCGTCCACGTGAATCGGTCCGTAGCTGCGTGACAGTACCAGGGTTCTGCAGCTGCAAATTATATAAATATGTCGGGAGTCGTTCATACGACTCCTCGAACGTGCCTCTCACCATAAACAGTGCATGGCAGCACGCACGCCACGCTTGGTGGTAATCAATCGTGACGCCGAACTGCCGGTGAACGTCGTGGACGATGTCCTTTGGACGCAATGACCTGCTAACATCAAGAAATTTGTTTTTCAGGATCGCACCCAAAGTATTTTTGCCGGCTTGTTTGTGGTGGGGATTAAGTTGCGTCCTCGTACAAGTGTGTACGTCGTGCAACTTTCTAATCATTATCGCCCCTCCTTTGGGACCTGTGTGAATCGCGTACAACCTCCACTCACACTTTTCTCTAGCACATTCAACTACGTATTTGCTTTTGTCAGATGCCCGCACGCGACTTTGGAAACCCTCTTCCAAGAACTTGAGTCCGATCTGACTTGCTAAGAGATCCTTCGAATCGAATATCTGACCTGCTGTTAAACTTTCACTGCGAATATAAGGTGTAGGTTCGTAGCTTTGTGTCTGGGTATGGGAGTCTGGAAGAATAGGGGGCATATCAAAAAAGTCATTTATCTGACTACATGATTTTCTACTATGGGTATATTCTTCGTGATCATCATTATCGGTGTCTGATCTGTCTATTTCAGAATTACCCGTTCTGAAAACGTGGGTTTCGTCATCAGCAACTCCAGCAGTACGTCATTCGTGTGGTTGTGGTGGTTGTTGTTGTTGAGAATCAGGCTGCTCTATTTGTTGAGAATCAGGATGCTCTATTTGTTGAGAATCACCCTCCTCGTCACCGTCGTCGTCACCGTCGGATACGCCGGGATACACAAAGAGTAATGGGGGTCTTTCTGAATCGACTGCAAGGTGCAGAAAAGTAGAGATATCCCCATCGTTGGATAAATCCACAAATGACCCATCGCCATTTTTAAATACTAACTTACAAATATCAGAAGAGTTGATTCCACATTTTTGCATGGCGTATGCAACAAACTTCTGATAAGTGTAGTTTACTGACACTTTTACACCATGCTTAGATTTATAAGCAAAATTCCACTCATTGTTATCTTGCACCCATTCACCATCAAAACAGAAATATAGCTTAGCTTTTGCAACAGATGAACTCATTTTTTCAGTAGTATCTCAAACACAAAATATTGCAGAAAGAAATATTCCAACAATGAAATCGTTGTGTGGGGATTATGGCTTGAATTTTACGTCTATTTATCAATGAAACAACCAACATATCAGAAAACCAATCTCTCATTTCATCCACAAACTGGTATTCCAAAAACATTGATTTAACATTGATTGAAACATGCAAATGAATTTCAACCACAAATCGGTCTTTAAATTGCAATAATTGTGGAAAAAAACAGTAAAAGCATGCAAAATTCGTCTAAGTATAGGGGCTGAAAGTGTAAATTTTCAGGGACCAAAAGTGTAATTTTTTGGGCCATCGCGGGATGCGATCGCGGGCAGGGACCAAAAGTGCACCGCGGCCAAAGTTGAGGGGCTTCGCGGGGCATTTGGCCCCAAAATACGTGCCACGTCAGCGTATCCCGCGATCGCGGGACCCCATCGCGGGTATTTTGGGCATTTTTGCAAAGTTGAAAAATTTTAGGGTGCGTTTGGTTTACGGGAATGGATTGGATTTGGATTTCAAGTGCATTTCAATCCCACGTTTCCATAGAATTTGGAATTGGAGGGTTTTGGGATCCTTGAATTTTGTTAGAAATCCCATGTTTGATGGATTTTGAAATCATTTGGTGAAGGCCGGGATTTGAAATCCAATCTGGACGGGATTTGTGAGGCATGTTTGAGAAGCGTGTGAGGTTTATTGAATTTTCTTTCACTATCGCTTTGTTACTAAAATAGAAAAAAGATAAGTAATAATTAATTATTATTAAGTTGTTTTAATACTAATAAACTATTGTTACTAATAAATTAAACAATATCTATTGGTTTAATATATATATATATATATATATAATAAACAAATTTGGATTTGAAATCCAATCCATTACAATCCATTCCCGTAAACCAAACGCACCCTTAGGGTATTTTGGTAACAGTTGGTTTGACTTGGGGTATTTTAATTAATTTCCCAATTATCAATTATCAAATTTTCATAAAAATTGAATATTTGTTAAATTCATTAGAAAAAGAAATCATCAATACACTAGGTACTAGTTAAGACAAAATTCATTAAATTATAATACACATTGTCTATAAAGTTTTAATTGAACTTATGAGAAGTCTTGTCTTCTTGTTAATTGACATAACAAAAAGGTGTCGAACTTAACAAAAAGTTACAAATACGTCTTTGATTACTTTCGAAAGTTACAATTTAGGTCTTTTAACGATCCCACCATTAAATATGGGTGTTTCCGGTCCGGTTTATACAGTTTAACCCCCCAAACCATAAACCCATCTATAATAACGGTTTATAAAGAAAAAAAATCAAACCGAGCAATTTGGCAGCAAGTGACTAAACTTGTCAAATCATACAAAAAAACGATTTGGTCCGAACTGTTTAGACGGTTTGGGCATATTATGGAAAGAGGACAGAACCTTCAACAAAACGTACCAATATAACATTTATAAGAAAAAATATCAAAATATAAAAGGGAAAATTGCATCAAAATAGAATCAAATTTCACCTGATTCCTATTTTGAGGAACCAATTTTCAAAATCGTTATTTAGGGGTATGTATCAAACTTTATGTTTATTTAAGGGTCTGATAATCTGTTCAACAGGTAACAGTAATATTTGATATTATCAAAATAGAACCAACTTTCACCTGATTCTTATTTTGGGGATCCAACTTTCAAAATCGTCATTAAGAGGTTTGTATCAAACTGTATGTTTATTTAAGGGTCCAATTAACCTATTGACGTACTAATTATGACATTTTTTGTCAACTAAACTTCCATGTCATTATTTTAATAATAACTATAAATCTAAAATACTGAAATAACACATATTTGTTTAGTTGAAAACTGAATATTTACTTCATATTATAAAATAGAAAAAAACTAAAAATTTATTATACAATTAAAATTGACTAAAATTCTTTTTTTTTTTCAAAAAATAATAAAAAATGCAATAAAATTCATTTTTATATTTTATTTTTCTTTAAATTCAAATATCAAATAAACAATTGATTTTATTGATGCAGTAAAAAATCGATGTGATAAAAATTAATTGATGCATTAAAAATTGATTAATTCTTGTCGGACTTATCTACCACCAATGAAGTGAAAAATAGAACTTAACGTTTTCGATGGATTTCTTTTTAAATGGGCGATAAAAGTTGACTCACAACATGAAAACGAAATATAATTAACACATGTGTACTTTGGGTGCCGGTTCGGTCCAAACCGCTCAAAAAAACATTCAAGCTGCCGACCAGACTGTATTAAGTGGCTTGACCACTTTTCAGGTTGGACTGGACCGCCAGACTGCTCAAACCGCCAAAAAACGGTACAGTTTGAGCGATCCAACAATTTAGTTTAACACCCCTACCACTAAAGTCGGATGCTTTCGTTAAACTTAATAGAAAATTAGATCCGTCGGTCTAAGTAGTCGTTCGAGTTGACAGAAAGCCATGACTTTTCATTAAAAACTTAACCAAACTAAGAAAGATGGTAGTTTCTTGTTAAAATCTTCACAAACTTGACAAAAGTTGTGAAACTTAGGGGTCGTATACTAAACGTTGTGGATAAGCGCTTATCGGCAAGATTCTACCACCATTTGCTTTATGGGATTACATTCTCGAATCTCGACCACCACCAAAATGGATTGATGGTAAGCTTCTATAACCATGTAAGCTCTTACCGGGTAAGAGTCATCACCCTCACTTACGGGGTAAGCTTTTGATCCTTGTCTTCCTACTTACCGGGTAAGAATCTCGGTATGTTCAACAGATGAGGTAATTGAACCAATAAGCGCTTACTTCAAATCGAGCTAATAAACTTGACTCAAAAGTTTGAATAGGTAAAAAAGGGTCCATTAATACTTCAAATCGAGAGCTCTGATTGCTCAAAATTATTTATCAGAACTATGTTCAATAAAACAAAATAAATTTAAAGCTCAATCCAAGTACTAAATCCTCAAGTTGAGTTCTTATAAACTCGAACTCGATTTGTTATACGTTTCAAGCTCAAAAGTCGCACTTGATAAAGTTCATTTCGAACCGAGTGTCCATAAAAATTCAAACTCGTTATCAGCCTACACTAGATATATTGTTCCATGAAGAAAAAGAAAACAAAATCATTAAGGACCGTTACAAACTGGGTAAGCGCTTACTGTCAGTAAGATTCTTGGTCATAAAAAACGCATACCATAAGCATCTCTTACCCGGTAAGATCTTCGGTCAGCAAAATGGCACAGTAAGATTGTTGGTAAAGACCATTTCTGACCTGGTTAAGCATCACTTACCCAACAAGACAACAAGTGTTCGGTAAACAGCCCCCAAAGCCAAGAGCATCGTTTACCCAAACACGACCAAACAAGCCCAAACAGTTTCAAAAAGAAGACAACGTTTCGAAATAAATAGCGGGTCCCACAATAAAAGATAAGTCGGTTTTATGGGTGTTTCTTCTAGCGAGACAATTCTATGACAGATTAGAGTCAAAAATTTGTGTGAACTTCTCTATCAATCAACACCAGTTCGCTCTAAACACTACTAAACTCAAGAAACAAAACCGACAAAATAGTACGCTACCAAAGGGACTACGATGGCACAAGTTAAAAACAAACATCGTTGGTGATATAAAATAAAATTAACGTAACCAACTTATAAGGGTAGGATTATGGGACTTTTGGCACTTAATTACCTCCATTTGTCCTGCAGATCTTTCCTCTCGGACAAAACCCACGTTACGAAAATAGCCACCACGAGGGCGACGATTGTAAGAAGAAGTAGTGCGTAGTTGAAATCCTCTGTAAGTGAGTCATAAGTTCTTGAAGGTGCAAGCCTCGTAAAGAAGAGATCGACTCCATACGCAAATACAAGGGTCGTTGACTCCAGCTTTGCAGGTACGGTTTCTATGCCTCTTAAACCTTCTACTTTAAACGCGTGTGTCACGTACGACTGCAAAAACAATAAAATGCATAGACACGTATATATAAGCTTTTGGTCAATGACAAAACTATACAGTGAGTTGTAGAATATGGAAATCTGTTAGAAATGCGAACAATAACATTAAGATTATGTTTGGCACTTGGCAAAATAGCAAATAAACTACTTGTTAGCTGAAAAGCTTATTGTTGGCTAATAAACTAGTCACGATTGATAAAAACTAGTTGATAAGTTAGATGGGAATGTAAAATGACCTAAACTGACATATTTTTAGTCATTTACGTCAAATACAAGAAGCATACTTAGAAGAAGTGAAAAGGTAGCTTTTAGAAAAAGCTAACTAATGATTCATCAAACAGGGTTTTTTTCATTAAGCTCAGAAGATAAGCTAACTTATGGTTTCTAAACATGGATCAGGCACTTCATGAGGGTTATCAAACAAGTGACTGAAAACCAATTTGCTCAATGGTTTAAAATCATTTTATTAATTTAAATGATATTAATAAGTAAAACCCTTAAAAGATGGGATAAAACCACTTCCAGATTGTTTGTTTTTTTAATTATAAACAAAAATTAGTCTTTTACTAGTTGTAAATAAATGATTATTCTATAATACAATAAATCCGCGTTTGACATTTTCGGTTAGCACCATAAACCATTAACCAAACCAAACTATTCATAAGTGATCCAACAAAAATCTATTGCTACTCGTCCTTTTGCAAGAACACATGATCCACTAAAATTTGTGTTTGATAAAACTGAATAACAAGTGTTGAATGATTGGAAATTTTGATCCACGATAGATACATGTTGAATAAAATCGAAATACAATTTTCTTTTCTTCTTTCTTTTTTAGAGGGGGGGGGAATAGAAAGAAGTTTCAAATGATATGCACAAATAATAAACCAAGAAGAAAACAATGAAAAGACAACAATATAAAACAAAATTGAAAAAGAGCTGAAAAAATTAATGAAACAAAAAAAAGAACAATTTAAAAAGAAGTGTATGTAACTATCTTATGATAAAAAATAGAAAGGCTTTGTTAACAAAAATTAAACTAGACTTGCACTACTAATTTTGTAAGACATTTATGGCAAGTTGAACCGTTATCGCCGGCTTAAGAAAAAACAAACATACTTGATCATCAAGATGTCTAAATGAATAAGTGACTAGCATTCAGAGGCTCAATAAAGCAAGCAAAAAGGGCTTAGTTCAGCATTTCTTGCCTCAAAACTAGTCTGTTTTTAGTTACAAAATCAAAACAAGAGAAAAAGGATTCTACCCACTCACCTGTGGAATAATTGGCAAAGCATCTGTCAGAGGTAAAAGACCCTCCTCTTTCTCAGCTTGTGTGGGATTGAGTGACCTTCGTGGATCAACAAAACGCTTATCAAGAGCCAATACCTACAAAAAAAAATAAACGAGAGTTCGTGTATGGCAAAGTGTAAGTAAATGTCAGCATGGGATTCAAGTAACGTAAAATAAGAGGAATTTGTGAAAACCAAATATGTCAGCTTCACAGGGGATTTGGGCAAGAATGAAAAAAGAACAATGACCTTCAATTAAAGAAAGATTAAAGAAATCATTTTATTATCAATATTTTAAGCTAACCTTATCGCCAATTGTCCCAATAAGAAGGTGCTTGGAAGTTATGCCCTTGGCAGTGGAAGTTACAGATATTGCTTTCACTGAATGTGTGAAGAAGTAAGATTGTGATTTTGTTGTAACCTCAGGCCGAGAATAAGAGGACACAGGTGCAGTGAGATTATGTTTTCCAACAATAAGCTTCAAAACATCTTTATTTTCCTGTGAACGGTAATCAAAATTAACACACATATATATATATATATACATAAATCCCATAAGCCCATAGGGCAAATATGACAGAAAATTCAAGTTTAAGAGCAATACCGCACGAGACTGATCATAAATCTCGATAACAGATATCTCATATCTGTGTGCTCGTAAGTTGAAGTAATGGTAGACAACCCAGTTCTCACTAAGGACCTTTGGAAGGAGAGCAACAAATGAAAACACATAAATAAAGGACCATTCATGAAAACAAGTTACTTTTTTGAAGTAAAGAAAGAAAAAACCATTAATACTCACTGCATGCACAGGACCCTGTGCGCCTGAATGACTCATGCGATGCAGTATGCGACCAGTTACAGTATCTACAAGGTGGACCACCAGCAATGATTCATCAGGAGTTGCTGAGCCAATTGGACCACTGGCTTTCGGTGAAACAGTAGCCACAAAAAGAATATTCTTTGATACGTATTTATACATCACATCTTCATCCGCAATAACCTTTGTTTGAGTGTGAACCACCTGAAGAACAAACAAAAAATTACTAAATTGATCTTCTACAACTTTAACATTTACATTTACATTTTCAAAACAAAAAACATACCTCATTAGCTTTTCTCGTCACTGTTGCAATGATTTTCTCTGATTCCAGTGGGAACACAATAGACCATAAATTCCTGGTTTCAAAGCAGTATTTGTTAGGTACCTCAAGATTACAACTGCTTTTCACCCCATACCCTCTCAAGATACTAACTTCAGCTTCGACTGAGTACCAATACACATTTTCAGACTCACGTTGGAAGATCTCAGCAGCTTCAGGAGTTTGAGGGTACAAGTGAGCACGGTTTTCAGCATCTATCAGCAAGTGAAGCTGTTGCTCGGTGGAATCGCTGAATGGTAAAGAGATAACTTGCACAGTGGAATGCGCGGGACCCATATTATGAAGCTCTTTTCCAGTGTAAGCATCAACAATTGACATTGCGCTAGAAGATGACAAAGAAAGTCTACATCTTCCAACAACAAGGACAGATGGATTATTATCGAGTGCATGATGATGTGGAATTTGCCACTGGTGCAATTTCAGACCGGTGGGATGAGTACATTGGTCTGATTTGCGAAGGGATTGCAGTAGGGTAGACCAGACAACTCGTCCATCTCCTGTATGTAATGCGAAAAGTTTCCCAGCTCTAGTAAGTACTATGAGGAGTCTACGGAACCCATTATGGTCTCGGGTCATCTTGCTTTTCTCAGAACTCTGCAACCGAATTTGTTGTATTGCTGCTACTTCATCTGGTGTTGCAAGCATTAAAGTTCCTTTAAGCTTCAGCATATGACCCTTCAACAAAAGAGCAAGATCATAAGAACCAATGGGCATGCTTACTCTTAGAGTCGCTAAATTTGTCAACATAAGTTAGCAATTGCAGCAAGTGGTGCAAGAATGCACAAATATGAAAATGAGCCACGGCAATAGCACCAATTTCCAAAAGAAAAACAATCCAAAAATAAATAAGATTACTTTAATGCCGAAGAGCTTGTAAAACGTCTTTTTAGCAAAACATGACTTGTGGGATAGTAGGATCAATTCAAGAGGGTGATGCTGTCTTGTAAAAGAAAAAAAATAATTTCATAGTTAATCAATAATATTTACTTAATTCAGTTATTGTAGACTTTTTGGGTATGTTATAAGATTTTATAATACAACTAACACTTGGTGCAGTTTCCTACTGATTGTTTTTTAGGAAGAATAGAATCAGGGGAAAATAAATTTAATTGAATATTTTCGTGACTTTAGAATACATCAACCAAGAGAATAAATGAAATGCAGTCGGAAGAAAAAGCAAACAAGAAAAGATAGAAAAAAAAGATAAATGGAAGAAAGAAGAAAGCACGGAAGCCAAGTTGTCATGGACAAAAGGAGAGGCAGAGGCTTAATAACAGTCCACAGTTGGTAGCTAGATGTTGAAGTGTTGAGTCAGAACTAATGGGTTTTCGCATTATTATCTTAGTGCAAGAAAAGAGGTATTGCTTTTAAGAAATATATAAAACATATAAGAGACCCCAAACATATAAAATTTAACAAAATCAATCAAAAGGCCCAAGTTTTACATTGTGTCATTGCAATACCATGTATCATCAATACGTTATGCAAATAATAAAAGATTTACTGCAAATCCATCCTAATCTACCCAAATACTTGAAGAAGATATGTGACACCATGGATCATGACCCGACACCTCGATTTGTGAACAGCTTACTTTTGACATGCTTAGAAACATTGACTATGCAATGAAATTATGTAAAAGTCCATAATATACTATATAAATTGTAATTTCACTTAAAAAGTCAGACAAGATTGGTGGTGAAAATATAACTTAGTTTCATGAGTTACTAATGCCCCCCCCCCCCCCCCCCCCAAATCCTCCATAAACTCCTTTTAACATTAAACGGTTAAAGACCATAAAAGAGTTGCTGAATATTTTTTACAGTTCAACCACCTTATCAGATAAATATATTATTTCTTTTCACATGGAAAACAAATATAACATCTGTGCAAGAAACTTTCAATATCGTATTACCCTGCATCCTTGAACCAACTCTTATCGGCACAAAATAATGAATACTGTTTGAAAAACATAATATGTGTTGATTTCAAAAGCATCTCAAGAAGTTTCATACCTTAAGCCACTCAAAAAGGCTGCGCTCAACTTTTGATACCGATACACCAAGCTTTTCGACAGGTAGTTCCGATGTTGTCACGTCTATAATAGAAGCAAGTCCATCATCTCTACTCCACACAATCTCACCTTGCTGTAGCAATAGTAGTGAATGATCTTCCATCACAATCAATGCTCTAAAACCATGGGACCTATCTGTTCGAACATAATTATTAATGAAAATCTTATGCACATAGCCCCTCTCATGATCCATCTTCACAGTTTCCTTGAGATGATTGCTACTCATGTCATGAACAAGCCTTACAGATAACTCAATCTTATTATCTCCATGTTGAACAAGTGCAAAAGCTTGCTCGCCTTCTGAAAGGGCCAATGCATCACTAACAACGACCATCTTATCAACTTTTTCCATTACATTCAATTTCCCTTCATTGGTCACTTTAATAAAAGCGATGAAGGTATCCGTGCTTATAGAAAATATTCCTGAAAGCTTTGAAGGTAATATAACTGTGTTCTCGGAAGATCCATGAATGAGATTTGAAACATGGGTCTGATGAAGCTCAATTTGTCCTTCTTTGATGCTTATTAACAGCAAAATGAACCTCGTAGCATCGAGTGCAACAAATTTGTCACTTGAAATTGGCAAGATTTCCCCATAAATACCACTAGGAAATGATGCACTGGCATGTTTGAGTAACCCTCCATTCCTCACATCGATCTCATATGTATCGAACTGGGATGGATCGGTAACTCCTACAGCATTAACTACATCACTCCCATCAGAAAGAAGCAATTGATGAACATCAATGCTGCAAAAGGAATACAGATAATCTATCAGGGGCCAGCTACTACAAAGAAGAAGAAACAACAATAATTATATCAACTTCTAAATTGGTCATACCCTTCAGTTGTGAAATCCTTTTTCCAAAGAATCTCCCCATCAATGCTGGAAATGGCATAAAGACATGCACCACCATAAACAAAAATCGGACTGTCCAGATCAACCTTCAAGTTGGCCTGCAGAGACCCAGAATATCACCATTTCAAGACAATATATTGTAGAACTGAGTACAAAAATGAATAATGTACATTGTTAATACTGTACAATATTAACAATGTTAATGTTATTAAACGTGTTACTCACCGGAACTGTTAATAATGCCTTTGAGGACTTTGACCCTGATAGAAAAGATTCCCACACCATCTGCCCATCAGGAAGGTTCCAAGCTCTTAATATACTCCCCTCTGATGATAGTGTAATAACATCTGAGAAATCAGAAAAGATACTTTAGCAATCAATCATCATTTAAGTACATTTTAAAACTGAGGGGTTTATAATATTCACAGCTTCTTGAACTTGAGTTAATTTATTGTTGTAGTAAATAACCATACACATACAGGTGCAGTAAGCAGCCTGCTATCTTAAGAATAAAAAATCAATCTCTCATACAATAATGTTCCAAACCATGTAGATTTTGTTTGAGATATTCTTCATCCAGTTACATATATCTGCATCAAACTTCTCTACTTGAACAAAGATTATTACTTAAGCAAGTTAAGGTAATATAAATTAAGCTTTATATTGCTTTTTAATCATAATATCATGTTGATATCGTTTTTAGCTAACTAAACTAGTTTGGGGCAAAAAGCATCTTAAGTTATGTTAGGTTTCCGTTTTGATCAATTTTTCCATCTTAAATCATAATTGGCATTTGATTATAAAGTAATTTTTACATATTATTAACAATATCTGTACAAACAAAAATAACAAAAATGGTATAACAATAATAATAATAATTCCAAAGAAAAAGAAGTTGGTTGTCTGTAGAAAAACTATTTTGCTAAGCCATGACAAAATGTTTATTCTCATTTCCTTCTTTGCCCTTTTACTTTATTAAACAAATTAACCATATGGTGAAAGAGATCAAAGCTGTGACCAGACTCTCTGCATTTGAAATAAGTAGTCACATATTATATTCTGTTCAATAGTCACAAAATCCTGGTAAAAAAGCCTGTAAAACTGCTGGCTGACTTTTTAGACAACTAAGAATACTTACATTTCCCAAGGGCAATATCAATTTTATCAACAACATCATCGGATCCCAAAACATGTCTCCAAACTGCATATAGCAAAAAGCATCAGCATATAGATAGATATAATCTTCAAACAAAATTATAACCCTATAAATAAAATAGATACAGACAAAAGACATACAAAAAGCCTAAACACTAATGTACGTTACAACTTACAAATCTCGCCTCGACGGAGATCAAGGGAGGCAATAACATTCTCTTCAGTCGACACCACAACACGTTTTCGGCCTGCCTTTTGCGTGTGGAACACTGCATGCTTTACTTTCCCTATATACCGTTGATGCCTGAGTGATAAAACAGCATACGTTACAGACTTAAAAATGAAAGATATCCAATTCAGACTATATATGGTTAAAACACAGAGACATATATCATATATGTGTTAGTAATGTAAAGACAGTGAGAGCGGGGATACCATGTATGGCAAACAAACAAATGAATAGCTTAGGCATCAAACATTTAAGACGACAGAATATGACTGGCTATCATATGTAAACTGGAGTACTGGACCAAGAAATCTATTCAACACATATTACATTATATTAATCTAGATGGTTCAAACATACAGCCAAACTGATATACACACACAGACAAACAAAAGGTCCACTCAGAAACCAAAAATAAATCAGACACATTAACAAGCACTCAATTATCAACGATTAGCCATTGCAACCACACTGGAACCAATCAAAACAGCTACACTCAGACTTGATATCTAACCTAGCACTTCCACTTTCAAACTGAAATTGATTTCAGTTAGAAGTCAACACCTACTTTATTCAATTTGTAGTACTTGATATAAAGTTTCATGCAGTTATCAAATATATCTAAAAAATTTCAAAACCACATCAATCTTCAATTGAAAATTAGCCCCGTGTCATATAGAAAACTCAAAGGTATCTCCTTTTAACCTGAACGGATGAAGCAGCTATGAATCAAACAGGATATATAGAAAACAATTCGTCTAAGAAACCAAACAACACAATCGATTAACACGTCATGGTATTGTATACGTGGATACAACAATTGAATTAATCTTAAAAAGCACTCGCGTCTCATCAATATACAGTTACCTACATAAAGAGAGAAAATTCCAAATCGGTTTACTCTACTAGGTTTAAAATTAGCTCAAGAGTGAGTAAAGAAATTTAATTTAAAATAGATACCAGTCCATGAATCCGACTTGATCTTCATAGAGAGAGAAGGTAGGGATTAGAGTCGATAAGAAGAAGAGAAGAAGGAGTGAAAGCTTGATCGCCATTGCCATGGCTATTAAGTTTGATCTTGGTTGTTCTAGGTCAGTAGCCTGATTTGTTAAAGAGAAAGAGGGGCGGGGGATCTGAGGTTGGGTCAAGCCGGCTTGATCTGTTTTCCTCCCTTTTCCTTTAATTTTCATTAAACTATAATTTCAGTCCCTCTTCTTTGTTGAAAATTCACATTCCTCATGATTTTTAACCATGTGCGTTTGGTTCGGCGGATTCCGACAGAATTGAGCGAAATTGGAATGGTCAATTTCATTGTGCTGTTTGGTTTGCAATGGAATGAAATTGAATTCCACTCAAATAAGGAATTCACCATTCCTTTACAAAATAGATGAAATTGAATTCCATTTCATCCAAATTTGTCTAAATGACAAAAATACCCTCATTTAATTTAATACTTTAGTTTTTTATCTTATTTTTAATTTTAATTTTTACTTTTTAATTTTAATTTTATTTTTTTATTTTTAATTTTATTTTTTTATTAATATAATTTAATACATTTAGTTTTTATTTTTTATTTTTTATTTTTTTGGGTTGTGTATATTATATTTTTTACACATTAAAGTATTTAATAATTATTTTATAAAAAAGGGTATTTTGGTCATTTGTCGAAAATTCATTCCAATTCCAAAGCTACATTCTGTGAACCAAACAGACAGATTCCAATTTCTTTGACAGATTCCATTCCAATTCTGTCAACCAAACAGGTGGTCAAACCTGACAACATCCATTCCAATTCCTTTCAGATTCCAATTCCTTTGACAGATTCCATTTCTTTAGAAATCATTTTGCGAACCAAACGCACCCTAAGTTTTCTTCGTTTGTAATTTGTTCAGTTTTTGTCCTTGGGATCAACTCCGTTAAAGAAAAACTTGATTAATTCATGAACAAACCGGTCTTTTTACGTTCTTTTGTATTTTATATAATTTTTTGTTATATTATATATTTTAGGGAAATTAATTAAAATACCCAAAGTTTGACTTTGACTTGCCAAAATACATACAATCTCGTTCATTTTGCAGAAATACCCAAAAATTCTGCGGTGGGGCCCGCGATCACGGGTTAGTGCCCACGTGGCATCCCTGTTTGGCCAAAAGTCCTGCGGAGGCCCCTCAAGATTGCCCGTGGAGCCCCCCCAAGTATGGTCGTGGTACACTTTTGGCCCTGTCCGTGGTAGTACCCCGCGGTAAACCGAAATTTACAATTTTGCCCCCTCCAGTTTGGGGCCAAAAAATTACATTTTTGGTCCCTCTAGTTTTTAGGTTATCATTTTATGTAGTTGAGGTTTTTAATGTATTGTTTTCTTTCCATTTTAATGTATTTAATATAGAAATTAATTAAAGAAAATGTTTTCCCCATTTTAAGTTATTTAATAGGGAAATTAATTAAAAGATCAATTAAAGAAAAGTAACTGCAAGATTCGTCTGCAAAAGTAACTGCAAGATTCGTCTGAAAAGTTGATGCAAGATTCGTCTGAAAAGTTGATGCAAGATTCGCCTGAAAAGGCAGCCTGCAAGATTCGTCTAAAAAGTTGATGCAAGATTCGCCTGAAAAGTAGAAGGATTCTGTTGAGCCATTTGGTCCTTTGTGGCTATAAATACCCGTGTTAGTTCCAATTGTAAAGGTCACAACATCCATACAACATTTTCATATCATAATAGTATCGTCTATCACCAAACAAATGACATCGTCATCTAACCCATCGTCTACACCTGAAAGAATACCCGTGTCCAGATCGCGATAGCAGAAAAGGAAAAGGAGATAGACCAACTGACACAAGAGTGGAAACAAATGATGGCCAGGAAGGAAGCCCACTTGAAAATGATCGAAGTGGAAGAAAAGGAGATCAAAAGGATGAAAGGGGATATAAAAGATAGGGAGGCTCGTATTCGTCGAGAAAAAAGAAGACATTCACCACATTATGCAAGACTTCGCAATTCTTCAAGCGAAGGTAAGCGACAACCAAAGTTGGATTGATCAAACTAAGGCAATTTTTCAGTAGGTGGTGGTACGGGTGTTGCTTTAGTACTTTGTTGTTTATGTGTTCTTGTTTTGTACTTTTCCAGTTCGACATTGTTGTTTTGTACTTTTCCTGTTTCTATGTTGTTGTTTCGTTCCTGGAGTCTTTATGTTGATGTTTCATGTTGAAACTTGCTCATGAATAAATGTCTTTCATTAGGCTGAAAAGTAGTCTTTAATGAAAAATAGTCTGAAAAGTGGTTCATATTAAAAATACAACTCCTAGATGTTATACAAGATTATTTCAGAACAAACACATACTAGTCAGTACAATACAAAATTATCCAAATTTGAGACTACGGCTAGACGATGGTTTGGTTTTTGACAATCCGGGTCGACTTCTTACATGCTCCGGCGAGACGAGTCTCAAAGTGTTAAGCTCCACTTTCTCGATGTACAATTCAATCACAGTATGGCCGTCAACATACTGGCGTATGTTGGCTACATCTTCGTCGGTACTCAATTCTACCAGTCCAGTCAAGAAGTCTGCATTCGGCCTCTTAAAATACAACATATTATATTTTGGTTCTTCATAGTCCAGCTCTTTCATGATCTGTTCAAGCAGTTGCATAGAAAGATCCTCCACATCTAACATGTCAACATAAATTTCTAGACCACGGAAATAATGTCTTCTAGGTGGTTCCGTGAAGTACCTACCATGGTGGACTTTCATGGTGAACAACTGTGGATATGCATCTGTTGATGAACATTAATTAATATAGTTAGGTCGTAGAACAACGGTAGTAACAAGCAAAACTCAATGAAACATGCACACTAACCATATAACTCTTTGCCAGTGTCTGAAAGAAATTCAGATAAACGCCTAAAACCAAACATGAAGGTTTGGGGATGCCATGTAAGAATACGTTAACGAATAATATGTTCCCGTATATATGTTTTACAACTAATCTAGCGTGGGTTATTTATAGGCAAATGTGGATGTCGGTTTGCGCTGAAAAGTATGAAAAACGTGTAAAGTATGAAAACGTGGAAAGTGAGTTGTGTTGTCTATAATGCTTTTGTTTTGCTTCAAGTATTCATATGTGCAATACTTTAACAAAATAATAAACAAAATCATAACTTCAAGTTAAATACTTTAACAAAATAAGTTAACACTAAAAATAACAATCATTTAATGTTACATAAACAACCTGCTAATCTAACCTAAAGTACAATGCGCATAAATGGTCTCCGCCATATGTATTCGATAGTTCATGGCCTCTCGTTCGGTGCGGTCTGGTGCTAAATCTGGCACATCGCCGACAATCAACATGTTGGCGTTACGGCATACCCAGGCACCGCAATCCGCATTCATCCCATGATGTCGTGGTGCATTCTTGCTGAACCTATGACGGAAGTGCTCTAAACGGTCGTGACGTTCAATTTGCCCGAGCAGTCTAAAGAACTTCGACAACTGAGCTTTAAATGTGGTAAGATGCTGCTGCAAAGCCATTTCGTAGACACTGCCAGGGGCACTGTCATATATGGTCATCATCATACGATCAATCTCAAACACTCCGAGCACCCAATGAAGGGGATGAATGCAGATAGGGATGTACACCTGAAATATTACAATATTAGACAAATAGTTAAAAACAAACAACTTAAATAAAATAGGAGTAAAACGATTTTCATACCGTATCGACGTCCGCCCAACCAACCCCTTCCACACCATTGCATGTCCGATACACGGACTCGGCACCTTAATTCTCCAGGACCATCAAGTCAAAGAAACTAGTTATCATGATCGTCCACCTCGCGTCTGCAAAACGCATAGATATGAGCATGTCGACCCAACAATCGATATGCTATACACAAAAAATAGATTGTTAGACATGTAATATAAATATATTTGATTATATAACTATAGTTAAACTCCAATACTAATCAAATCCTCTAATTCAGACTGCAAAGGGTCAACTGCCAGCAATATTTCGAAAAACCGGGGGGAAATGTTCAGGTTGATGTAAAGGGTGTATATCAGGCGGGGGACGCCACCAGTCTGGCACATGTTCAATATATATGAGGCCGAAAGACGCTCCGGTGAAGCCACCTTTCCCTTTCTCGCTTTCTTTCCCTGTCCCTTTCTATTTCCCGTTCCCTTTGCTCTCACCTTTGGCATGACTTTCTTTTGAGGGGGCGGTGTGGTAGAATTTTGGCGTGTAAATGGGGTACCCCACCATGATGAAGGTACCCTCTTCCGAACCGGCCTAGAAGGTTCTACCACATCAATCGGGTCATCTTCCGGCTCCGAGAAGTGGTCATCGACAATTTCTGGCTGACGAATGTGTTGTCCCGACCCCATCGACTGAAAATTAAGTTATTAGATGTTTTAAGTACAATTTCATCATGTTCACAATTAAACCAAAACTACCAAAATAACTTACAGTCTGCGGCATGTAAGCTGGCGGTGTGACGTACGACGACCCCGGCATATCCGGCCTGTAATAGTCTGCGTCCGATATCCCAAGGAGCTCCGTGAATGATGGCGTGGATGACGGATAGGATGTGGTGCCAAAAGGCGGCATTTGGGATGTGTAACCCCCTGCCTCCGGCATCCAAGCCTGCGTGATATTGATCATTATAAGAGTTACAAATTTAGGAACTAACATAAAACTATAATGGTTATTCAGTGTGACTTATAGTCTGCGGGAATGTCGCATAGGATGTGGTGGCCTCCGTCGTCATATGGGGTGTATAACCCCCTGCCTTCGACATCCAAGCTTGCGTGACATTGATCATTATAAGAATTACAAACTTAGGAACGAAAATATAACTATATTGGTTATTCAGTGTGACTTACAGTCTCCGGGAATGACAGATAGAATGTGGTGGCAAACGTCGTCGGTGCCCCCTGTCCGAACGGAGCGGGGATCGGCGTCGTACTCGACAGCTAAAACAAATTTGGAATGTAATATTAATATACAAACTAAAATATCGTGGCCGACAAATTAAAGTAAACACTAACCCGAACAGCGCGAAACTGTCTGTTGAAGTCCTCGAGAGCTTGAAGACGTCTGTCTACATCCCCGTGTACGTAGCTGTACAAATCGTCAACCTTCTGCTGATATGGGTCGGGAGGCGGCATAGCATGATGGGAGGAGGAAGGGGGCGCCTCATATCGACCGTGAGGCCTGGAAGAATGGTCAGGCCTCGCGTCATCTTCGTCAGATGAGGAACTGGACCCAGATGGGGAAGGAGAGGAACGTCGGACCCTTGCCGCCTCTCTGTCAATAAAGGCCACACTGTTTCTGTACCAAGGCGTGTCCCTCTCGGCATCCGTAGGCAGAAGGTTTGCGAAAAGTGTAAGCAGCGGCTAAATATATGGTAAAACACAAAAAAATTAATAAGCGGGACTAACGTAGGCAACATTGTAAACTTAGTAAAAAAACTTACATTTCTAGAATGGCCGAAGAACTCAAGGCAAGTCTACCTATTTAGGGAAAGACCCCGGTCCCAACGGGTTCCCCTAATTAATCTGTCGGTGCGCTTGGTGAAATTTTGAACGGAGATGGGAAACATCTCCAAGATCCATACCTGGAATTACACAAGAAGAGCAAGTACGTAAAAAGGAAAGCCAAACAATTTGTATGTATTATTATTTATGTTATATTACTTATCTAACCTTGAAGGCGTATGTAAATCCACAAAGGCAAGTCGATCGGCGCGTATGGCGATGGCTCGATGCATCTGTGTGTAGGTATGTGTCCAGATGTGGCTACCCCACGGATACCTGTTAAACAAATCTAAGCCATCGACGGCCCTAAGGACCGTCTCGGAAGCAGTCTGGCTCCACTCACGGCACATGAAGCCCATATCCACGATCGCCAGCAAGCATACACGGACAACATCCTGGTCGCTTAGGGCCTAAGGCCCTGTTTCATCGTCTCCATGACTGTCCTCAGCCTCAAACGAGATGGTGACACGCCAGGCCAAACCCTACGAACGGAGGAAATGTCTGCTAAGGGAGGAAGGGGGGAGCCTCTCCAAAAAGTAGTCATGTAATTAGACAGAACTCATGACGCCCAAACCGCATTTGATGCCCGAAGACATCAAAATACATCTCCTCCGGATCACCATTGGAGACCTCGACCTCCAGCTGTAGAAACATGTGGACTAGCGTGGGGTTGCCACCAGAATTGGTAAGATCCAGCCATGGACCGAAAGGTGTCCCTCTAAAGATGTCCTCAACGCTAGCTGCCTGATCACCTAATTCCGCGAATCGCTGTCTCAACTCTACCATGTAGCCAACGCGGCACTTTAACGCCAAGTCGATGTAAAAAAATCCTTCTACATAGTCATTCACGGATGTTATAGTTAATGTTATATATAGATGTTTTTTCTTGTTTGGTTTATTATGTTGATAATTATTTGTCTATTTTAGTTTTAGAAAAGAACCCACACAATCTATTGGAATTCCAAGTAGCAGGGGAATCACAAGGATTGCTTAAGTCCCCACATACCTTAGGGCTATTTACACCTGTTTGACAAAATCCAAATAGATATGTTGCGGTTTATTTTATTTCAATATAACATTGTTATATATAGATGCTTTTGGCAAGAGGCCAAAATGAATTTGAGTGTGGCATGTAAAGCCAATTTAAATGTTTTTATATATTCATACCATTTACGGATCTTTTCGTAAAATGTTACATATACATATAAGGACTTCGGAAGTGTGACTTCCAAAATTTATTTATGAGTAGGAAACTCAAAAGAAAGATAAACAATTAAATAATTTAGCAAAGTTAGGGGACCTAAGTTGTGATTCACCAAAGTTTAGGGACCTAAGTTGTGATTCACCAAAGTTTAGGGACCCAAGTTGTCATTTAGCAAAGTTAAGGGACCTAAGTTGTCATTCACCAAAGTTTAGGGACCTAAGTTGTCATTCACCAAAGTTTAGGTACCTAAGTTGTCATTCACCAAAGTTTAGGGGACCTATAATCAAACATATATTTTTATAAAAAAAACACTAACTTTTTTATAAAAAAAACACTAAATTTTTTTTATAAAAAACACTCAAACATTTATTTTTATAAAAAACACTCACCTTTTTATAAAAAAAAACACTAATTTTTTTTATAAAAAACACTCTAACATTTATTTTTATAAAAAACACTCATTTTTTTATAAAAAAAATACTAACATGTTTTTTTTTATAAAAAACACTCTAACATTTATTTTTATAAAAAACACTCATATTTTTATAAAAAAACACTAACATATTTTTTTTTATAAAAAACACTCATTTTTTGTATATAAAAAAAACACTAACATATTTTTTTTATAAAAAACACTTTAACATTTATTTTTATAAAAAACACTCATCTTTTTATAAAAAAAACACTAACATATTTTTTTATAAAAATTACTCTAACATTTATTTTTATAAAAAACACTTTAACATTTATTTTTATAAAAAACACTTAACGTCTTTTTAAAAAAACTCTTAAATAAATTTTATTAAAAAAACACTATAACATCTTTTAAAAAAAACTCTAACATCTATAATAAACACAACATTATAACATACAAATAACACATTAAAAAATACAACAAAGTTAAAAACACTCTAACAACATACATATCATATATTTTAAAATTTAAAATAACAACATAAAGGAAAACTACAACAAACTTAAGAAAAACTTACCAAACTAGTAACACGTGCCATCTTCAAACCGAGCGCGTATTCCACACGACAAATTGAGAGAATTTGGGAGAGAAATTTTAAAAAAGAAGTGGTGGCCGGATTGAGGTCCCCCACCCTCTCCTCTTATAGCCGCGGATTAGGAGGGTGGGGGGTTGGGATTGCCATTAATGAAATTAGGGTTTCAACCCTAAAGTGACACCTGGCGCGGCAATGTCGCGATCGTGGGGTCCCACCGCGGGACAGGGGCCGAAAGTGCTACCGCGGGCCCCACCGCGGAATTTTTGGGTATTTCTGCAAATTGAACGAGATTATGAGTATTTTGGCAAGTCAAAGTCAAATAATGGGTATTTTAATTAAATTCCCTATATTTTATATACTATATAACTGGTAGCTAAATATCGTGTATCCCAATTATAGGCACAATATTTCCACAATGAAAGCGCAAGTATACACCAACATTGGGATCGCTACAAGTAATAAAGTGGTAAAATACCGAGATCGTATCCACAGGGATTGGACTTCAAAGTTTCGAGTCCTAAGTCGAGAATACACTGATTTCAATGAGAGAAGAAGAAAATATTGTTTGAGCGAGTTATGGGTTTTAACAACAAAAACTAAACAAGTAAATAAAAATGAGTATGGGTGTAAGTTTTCCTTGAGGTATTCGTAGGAACAATATGGTCAGTCACTTCGTGACACAAGTCATCTATAAAAAGCCCGATCTCTCGAAAGTGGCTAATTATAGACCGTGCCCACCAGTGCCCACTGTAACCAACTCTTGATCTTGCCGATTTAACTAAGTATGACTCAGAAATCAAAGTTCCATCAGTATGAAGTTTTACTCCCAAATCTCTTTGGAATACTCGACCGACAATTGAACCTTAGTAAATCATACAAAACCCGCCTCTCGACATGGTCTGCAAAGACTTTCTCAAATCTTTGTGCATCACTTAAGCCGTATTTCGGATCCGCCCCTCTCGAGGTCTAAGATCTAATATTAACACATCAAAGTGATCAGCTTATCTGCATTGAGTGAAGTCTCGACTCAAGTGACCAATCTCAAGAACTAGTAACAACGGCCACACCCAAGTGTAGCCTACTAGTCTCAAGTTAGGCTCACACCCACACCCATGAAGGTGCTTAGCTCATAATAAAAGACATAATGTAAGAAGGAAATACTTGTTAACTACTTGCATTAAGATAAAAATAAACTACATACTTAGACGGAAAGTAAATGCGGAAATTAAATGCAAGAAAGTTAAAGACAATAAATTAAACTAAAACTAAGATAACAAAATGCAAGCTAAAGATTAACTTCTACATTTTTGGAGCTCACCTTCAAAGCTTCCCCAAGGATAGTATTTATAGCATGAGATGTGCAACCTTGGGCAAATCTTCCAAATCCGTTGAATTAAGCATGGCCAAGTAAGTGATGGCTCCAAGGGCAAGGTTGTAATTCTTTCACCAGCATAGTACAACCATTAAATATCAGCCAAGCATTCCCACCAAATGACTTAACCACGGTTAACATTTTACCACTTGAGTCTGCGAGTGCCCACTGTGGGCAAAAGTTGTGCCCACTTTACGAACAGATGCGTTTTTAACCCAAAAACGATGCGTTTAATCATAAAAACATTCTCAACAACTCCAAATGAAAATAAAATAATAAAATGAAGAAACACAAGCAAATAAAAAGGAAAAACAACTCAAATGAAAGAAAAACACACACAAATGGAATGTAAATAACGCTCAAAATGAGAGTTATCAATAACCCCACCCCACCCACCCTCACCCTTTTCTCCCCTATGCTAACCCTATCACTTCCCCTCTAGCAACCCTCAACCTCGTTTCCCTTATTCATCTTCAGCTAGGGGTGAGCATCAGAACTGGGTACCCACCTTTGGAACTGGAATCACTCTGGAACTGCTGGATCCGGAACCGAAACCGATGTGATTGGTTCCGGTTCCGTTCCTAAAATACGGAACCGATTAGCACTCGTTCCGGTTCTGGTTTTCATTTTTTTGGAACCATTACCCGCTGGGTACCCGCCGGGACCGGGTACCCAGACCCGCTAGGTACCTAGAACCGGAACCGACGGGTACCCGCTATTTTTTAATAAAAATTATTTATATTTATTATATTTAAATATTTAATGATGTGTTATTTGTTTTATTAGGTGTTTTATTCGTTTTGATCAAAGCGTTTTATTTATTAGGTCTTGACGTAAGGACGCTATGTGTTATGTAAGTCGTTTTGTTGATGTCAAGACTCAATACGGAGGAGTTTCTAATTTATTTATGTAATAATTAGTTTTTATCTGATTACTTTTCATCATTTGTTGTGTTTATTTCTTTAAGTTGGTACTTTGTAGTTTGCAATAGACTTAAAATTACATTTTTATTCTATGAAATGTTAAAAACAAAATTGATAGCGGGTACCCAGAACCGGAACCCTTGTTCTCTCGTCCGTCGCACGGATGTGGTTTTCCACGATGGCAGGGTTCGCGTTCGCCGGGAATCGGTGTCACCTCCGGTTCCGGGATCGGTTCCAAAATATAGAGAACCGATGTAAGCGGTTCCGGTTCCTTCATTCTAGGAACCGCCGGTTCCGGTTCTGGTTTCATGAAATTTTGCCGGATACCCGGTTATGCTCACCCCTATCTTCAGCAACTCGCCCCCACCCTACCCTTTTCCCTTTCTAGTCACATAAAACTTGTTATATTTATTTTACCATTAATCTAAGTTCATTTTTCCGTCAATGTAGATCTGAGTTTTACTAATGGACATGGGGTTCTAGGCTCAACCAATGTTGTTGATGTGTGACATTGATTTCGCCATTATTCTTGGTTCATCAATGGAGATTTTAACACCCAAATTTGTGGTAAGTTATGGATTCGGGGTTTGATGAAGTAATTAAGTCATATAAATGTTGGTTTATGACTTCATAGTGATAATTAGTCACGTTGGTTAGTTGTGACATCGATAAGGGACGAAATCCGAGGTTTCTGGCCAAAATTAAGCTCGATGCAACTTGGCGCGCGATCTGATGCCACAACCAAGGTCGGATATGTCTCTATGGCCAGCAGCAAACTGTGATTTGACTAGTATATCACGTGACTAGGCTAGCGGCCTAAGTCATGGTCGAGGTCGAGCTCACATGCATGTAAGACCAATGGGAGACATGGGTGACCCTGGCCCGCGACCTAGGGCCATAGCCAAGGTCATGTGGGTGGCCATTTCGGGTTTAAGCCCATTTTCTACCCTTATCCGCACCTTCTCTCTACTATGGGGTAGTTTTGGGAACTTTTACTTCTCTTTGGAGCATTTGGAGGAGATCTGCTAGTCACATTTTTTACTGTAAATAATATTGTAAGGAAGTATGGATGTTTTCCTGAGTGTTGATTCTCTAATATGTTTAACTAGTGTTGGGCCTATGCGTTGCACGGTAACGCTAATTTATTTTTAAAGATGATGAACCGAGTTAAAATTAATATATATTGATTTAAAAATAAACCTAGTTTGCATCATTGGTTGATTTTGATTCCTACCATGGTTATAAATTTCAAAACTTTCTATTCTTCTTTTTTATACCTATCGTCCTCATCGAAACTATCATATTCCCACCAATGTGGGATAAGCAAACTTAACTATATTTCAGTGTTTGTGGAATACTCAACTCTCATGATGCCAAGTCATCTTCTTTAGCCAACTCGGGTCGGTCAAAATGAGCCAACCCGGATCGGCAAAAAATGAGCCAATCCGGATCGACAAAAATGAGCTATTTCGGGTCACCAAATAAGCAACCACGTAAATTTAAAGGTTTGGCCAAGAGTAGCTAACCTAATGAGTTGCCACAAAATCATCTCAACCTCTCTTTTATAGTAACCAATTATTGTCACTTTTTCATCTCTCCATCAATGTGGGATATACAAAATTCAATCACAACTCAAGAAATGTAGGATAAGCAAACTTAACCACATTTCATAGTTTGGGGAATACTCAAATCTCATGATACCAAGTTATCTCATTTGAATTTTTAAATATATATTGACTGATTGATTTATATTGATTTTCTTCTTTCAATTTTCATTCTCTCAACATTTTGGGATAAATAACCTTAACCACATTTCAAGATTTGAAGAAAACGTTTTGCGTAAAAAGTAATGACTCATTTGAGCTAACAACATGATTTACTACCAAAAATGACTTCTTCATTCCATATACGCAATTTCAACTTTCAATTTTCTTTTATCTCACTAATGTAGGATAAGTAAACTTAACCACATTTCAATATTAAAAAAAACATTTTGTAAAAAAAAGAGTGTTTACTCATTTGAGGCAACAATATGATTTGCTACAAAAAATGTCTTCCTCCTTTCATATACATACTTTCGATTTCTGATTTTCCTTCTTCCCACCAATGTGGGATAAGCAAACCTAACCCCATTTAAGTGTTTATGGAATACGCAACTCTCATAATCTCAAGTCATCTTCTTTGGTTTTTCATTATATATATACATATATATATATTGATGATTTTTTTATCTCACTAATGTATAAGTATACTTAACCACATTTAAATATTTTATTTTTTTTTGTAAAAAAAGTGTTTACTCATTTGAGCCAACAATACGACTTGCTACAAAAGAATGTCTTCCTCCTTTCATATACACACTTTCAATTTTCCTTTTTCCCACCAATGTGGGATAAGCAAACTTAACTATATTTCAATGTTTATGGTATACTCATCTCTCATGATGCCAAGTCATCTTCTTTAGCCATGTTGATCCCACTTTGACTCAAAAATGAAGATTTAAACCAACAAATTTGCAAAACAGAATATAAGATTGAATATGCGGAAGCGTTTGTTAAGATAAATTGGTTTAAATGTTTGGTAGTATTACACACAGGAAATAATGAAGAACTGTAAGTGATAATAGCAAAATGCTCAATGATTCATCTTCATTAATCTCAAATGATTTACACCAAAAACACGTAGAACTGTCTGTTTCTCTATCAAGAATATTATCTTTGTCTCTCTACTAGTGTGTGTGTGTGTGTTGTGCTCCGTTACCACTATGGGCAGGAAGTGCCCTCTGCTTATAGTAAGGAAGGGGACAGAATAGTACGGGGGGACACAATCGTTGGACGCTGCATAATACAAAGACAAGGTGATGCACCGACAATTAGTACATGTAAAAGGTTGTCACCTCTACGAAGGTGACACCTGGAAATGTAACACCCTAAAATCAGAGCTAATTTAAACCTCAAATATAATAAGATTTAAACATAAGCTTTCTTAAACTTTATACATAAGCGAAGATTTAACCTTGAAAGTCATATTTTCAAACGTAGAATTCTTCAAATAATCTATTAATCAAATCATTTCACTATAATCTAATTAACTAGATTATCTAAGCAATCTATCAAAATCTCAACATTAAATAACTTCTCCGCTATTCCAAAAGCTCTCGTCCCACATCCCTTTACTTTCCCGAGCTAGTACCTGGTAAGAAAACATTATTTGAAACAATTAGGCTAACGCCTAGTGAGAACATTCAGTTTCAAAATAATATTTATAGAATCAATGTAAACAAGGCATAACAAACCTGGTTTACCCTTTTGCTTACCACACGCGTAACCATCCTTCATTAACGGATTAAACCCATTTCCATGACTATGACCTGACCCTAAGTCAGTCATTCCTCATAATCCAGAGCCACACTACAAATCTTTACAGATTCTAGATTAATGCTCTTATCCAAGAAATCGCAATATACACATGCCCATTTCTTAAAAAGGAAGGAGATTACAATCACTCTTCAATCCCTTGTTCTTCCTTAGAAATCGGGAATTCCGAATAAAGCTACGTCTATTCCACGATTTCCCAAACACTAGGCCTATGGATCCATATTACTTAAACATACAGGTATTTATTCAAATATAAATTTCTCATAACAACCGTATAAGCGAATTATATTTATACCTCACAGATTTCTTATAGCAACCGTATAAGCAAATCTCCTTTATAATTCTCTTATATCATTTATTATAAGCAAATCACATTTAATATGTCAATTCCTTATAATAGAAATCTAACCATCCATATTATTACTTACGATCTTTGATATAAATATTGTTGTATTCCACTTGTCCATTAAATACAATAATTACAACTCGTACAAATTCTTGTCGTAAGTCATTTTCCAATATCATTAATGATTTTAAACACAATCATCAATTTAAAATAATAGACTTTATTTTATAATATATTTATAAAATACTTCTTCAAAATCCACCCAAATAATTCATTTATAAAAATACACCTTACCATAGTTTAAAACTTTATAAAAAAAGGTAAGGTAAGAATGAACTCACCTGTTATTAGATGCGACACTCTTTCTTTGATTCCGTCACTAACTCCCCAAAGATCTGAAATACCATATATATAATATACTAGTATAAATCCACTGCACATGATTCTCTAACGACTAGAAATCCTTAATATCTAAAAATTCTCGTCTCTTATCGCAACCCCCTATTGCGATATCTCCCCATGTCGCAACCACTGTTGAGACATGGCACGAAGTCGCAACCAACTGTTGAGACTTGGTCACGAAGTCGCAACCAACTGTTGAGACTTGGTCACGAAGTCGCAACCAACTGTTGAGACTTGGTCACGAAGTCGCAACCAACTGGTATTCAAGCATGTCTCAACCAACTAATATTCAAGCATGTCTCAACCAACTAAAAAACGTACAAACCCAGAAATTATCAGTTTTAGACCATGTTTGTTTCTATAAACATGCAGATATGTTTTCTACTACTAACATAACATATCTACTAACCCAGATTCTCATAATCATCCAAACATTCTCAAAACCCATTTTATCTTCATAAAAGTTTATGAACACAAATTCATACTTTCAAACTATTAATGATTATATAAATCTAAATATATGTTTAGAACTAATAACTGAACATTAACATATACTCAGATTTCTTAAATAATCCATAAATCACAAAACCCATATCTAAAAATCCATAGCAAAACTTTATCTATAACATAGAAATTTATTCAAGAAGATTACTTTATGCATGTTTAATTCCATAGTTTAGCAGATACGTTCTATATCACTAACATAACATATCTTTAAACTTAGTTTTCTCAAAACATTTCAGAATCAGCAAAACCCATAACTAACTTCATTTTACATCCTATAAACATAAAAAGAAAGAAATTCATAAGAGAGTTACCTTATTCCTCAGTGTTCTTAAATTCCCAGCTGCTAATCAAGGTTTTTCTCCTTCTTTTCTTCTTTCTTTTCTCAAATCTCTCTCGGCTCTCTCTCTGTTTCTTTCTCTCTGCTAGGAACCGAAAAGCACCTCCACACTTATACCAATATTGATAAAATAATGATAAGAGGACACCTCCTCATTACTTTATCTACATCCTCTGAGACATTGCCACGTCAATCCCCATTTAACCCCTTGGCCCTCCAACTATCAACATATTACAAGTTTTACCCTTAAACTTATTATTCCACCAAAATACATATCATTACTTATTTGGGGTTAAACTTTAAAATTAATCCACTAATTTACCAATCACAACTTAATCAAATAAATATACTCCATTTATTTAATAAATCCAAACATCATCTTTTACAAAAATTTGGGATGTTACAATACTCCCCAACTTGAATATGATTTCGTCCCCGAAATCAAAGCTAAACAAACAAAAGAGGATATCTAACTTTCATATCTTCTTCCGACTCTAAAGTCACATTAGAACCTCGATGATGTTTCCACTGAACTTTTTGTACAACTACTTTCTTAAGCCCGATCTTTCTATCGTTGCTTCCCCATATGCCGATAACATTTTCTCATTACTATACATAACCCAACATTTATACCAGAACTTTAACAGAAGACCTTCAACCAAGTCATCTTGAAATTACAACATTATTCGAAGTTACTACACTTTCTTTGATATTCAACTAATACTTTCTCGGACCATTCACACATAAGAAGTAATTCACGTTCCTTAAGGATTTTGCATCTACTGCACCACATTTTGACTAACACACCCATCATCTTCTTCAAACTTACACAGATTCAGAATTAGCGACTCACACAACCAAAATTACTTTGAACAAACACCCACTGCAGTTCTAACATTTTATTCCGATATTAGCCATATTGTCACGCCCTTTTACAAACCACATGCTCCAACAACTTCATTTATCAATTAATACCCTTCATCCGAAATCTTCAAAAAGACTTTCGTCTAATGCATCCTCTTTATAATATTGCATTACATAATGGTTGACACATTTGTCTTGGCAATTAATGCCACTACTTGCTCGTATAATTTCCACTCATAACTTCTCACAACAAACTAGGTCTACCATGGTCATTCGTACACTATCCAATTTACCTTCAGGTTCTCCTGCGTATTTAACCGAGTCTATTTCACTACTTTATTCCTCCCCAACTATAGTTGCACCACAACTCACGAGTTTCTAAATAACTTAAATTTACTCGTTTTCTTGCTAGCTCTTTGTGATTCCAACCCATTACATAGACAGAACACAATCCCTCACAGATCGACATAGTCTATACACTCATCCTGTTAGTGCCTAATACATCATTCTTTATAAACCATCCACCTCGCAAGCAAAACGCTTATCTAAAACGACATTCTTTCACTTATCCTAACATCCCTACAAAGTGATCCTTCAACTTTTAATCTTCTGATTCAAAACTTAACATTAAAACATGACCTCAAAAGAATAACCAATGCACTCACATCATGTAAACTTCACTTATAATACCATTTCTGCAATTCCAACCCCAAGCCTACGTCGAGCTTATTAAACCGAACAAATTCCCTCAAGATTTAACCGAGTCCAAAATCGAACTATCTGCTCAAAAGATCAAAGGATCTTTTATTAACATCAGCTCATGCAATTAAAATGCATCTAACTCACATCATGCAACCCACACTCCATGGCGTGATAATCTCACGACCCCTTTATTGCTACTTTCCCAATGAAGTCAATTCATATATATATATATCTATATATATCTATATGTACATGTATATACCACTCTTTTATACTCAACAATATATATATATATTACCAAAATTCATTAATACCAAAGGTATTTAGAATACAAGATCATCAAACGATCCTTACTCATAAGACCAATACTTAAAACGGCATTTATTTAAATAAATGCGATTAAGCACATAATCACATCGTAATTATTGCACAACCACAATAATTTCTAAAAGCGTATTTTGACCAAAACCTCTTTCGTTCGTGATTTATTCGTCGATCACTCAAAATTTCCAAACGTGGGTGTTTTACAAGACATAAACCATTTTGTAACTTCCCCAGTCCACTATACAAGATATTTTCCGTTCTACGGATACCTTCTGCATCAGCATACCGGTACCGCTCACGGTTTCGTTTCTGGCCGCACAGGCATACCCTCTGCATAAGCATACCTGCACCCTGCGACGGTCAAAACACGTCTTGCAAGGAAGGTATCCATCCACCCTTATAAGGAGTACTTCGTTCCCATTCCTAGCCAATGTGGGATGTAACGGTTCTTACCCGCACATGCATACGCGGGACGCGCTTAGAACGCACCCTGTGACAGGCAAAAGGCCTCATACACTTTACACAACTTCCGACTTCAAGGTCCATAGTCGACCTGTCGATACTTCCTTAACCTATTCTTTAACAAGGGTCCCTACTGAACCTAATCCTTCCAACATCTCATAAATCAATTCACATCCCATCGTCTTCATCTCAATTTTATTTGTGCAATGTTAACATCACAAGATCTCCATAAATTCTTATTTATCGTCGAGGATATTTCCTTTCTAACTCACCACACTACTCGTAGCAAGTTAATGATATTTCTGTCACCTTAATGACTATTAGTCCTTCGTCCAGACACAACCGTCCCTCGACAATTGTGTTTCTAATTACCAAACAAGGGTACATACCCTCATACAAATGACACTAAAGTTCACTTTTGACTCTCCCACTGTTCACCTCTCATCTTGAACACAAACTCCAAAACTACAAACATTCTCCCATGATTATCCAACATCTCTCCACTCTCGGAGTTCTTTCTTACCTTATAGGGTAATATTCCATGACCTAATGAGTTTATAGCCCTCATGCATGACAACGTAATAAATAAATCATTTCACATAGTTTCTCTTTTTAAAGAACAACCCTTGGAACAACTTGGGTACACAAGACCCCCAATTTTCTCGTAACTCCTATGTACTGCACAACGATCTCGTGAATCGTTTGCATACAACTTCCCGTAAAACGTAATCTTTCTTAACCAAAATGATGATGTTATGACAGTAATATATTAAAGGAAAATCTTTTCATACTACAAAAAGTTTAAAAGAATTTTCCAACACGAAGCAAGCTAGTCGGTTCTCATATGATATCATCAATTTAATACTCTTGTCGGTTATAAAGGTTTTGCTGGCCAACGTTTTCTTGACCTTTTCTACAATTAACTTTTCATGTAAAAATACGAAATATTTTGCAATTTGATGAACCCAAAATTTCATTGTGCATCAAAATGAAATTGTCTCTTTCTCTAAATACACATTTGTACGTACAACTCAGCTTCGACTAAAATTGTTATTTATGCATTTGTTTTGAAATCATGAAAACTCATGTAGCATACTCGCTAGGGTACCATGCATAAAATTTTACTCGCAAATGAAGGCTACTCACTCAAACAAGGTCGATCGTCTTACTCACCTCACTTATCATTGACACTCTACTTCCGTCTAGTGGTCGCCCTCTCGACCTTGTAGCACTTGCTATCCATGCATTTCCACGACCTACTTACTCAACCATTTCATACTATTTCCGTCTTGATCAATTAGCTCACATTATATCTCTACACATTTCAATTCACCTATTAAAGGTTGCCTCGGTGGACTTTCATGAGTCCTGCCAGCAGGGGCGGACCTACTCACACTTGGGAGGGGTCCCGTGCACCCTCTCAATCGATTATAACAAGAGGAAAAAAATGAGGCGTTAAAGTGGTGCACCCGCTTATTTATAAGTGTGCTCTTAAATAAGTTCATATGAAAATTATCACAAGAAGGTGCTCTGGCCGAAATGGTTGTTGTATCCTTATGAAGGTCGTCTCCTCTCTACCAGGTCCCTGGTTCGAGACCCATATGCATCATTTTTCTTTTATATATTTTTTATGGTGGTGTTATGAAATTTTTAGAAATTGAAGAATATTTTGATATACTTTGAAAATGAAGGGACTAAAACTTAATTTTCAATAAAAAGACTAAACTGAAATTTTCATAAAACTTATCAAAATTTGTTTTTTTTTCCAATTTAGTCATTAATCTTAAATTTGCTTTTTTGTCTCATTCTAATGACCCATATTTTTATTAAAAATAACCTAAAAAAATCAAATTGAACAATTATTACTTTGCATTGAGTTTTTATTTTCATTGTTTTATAAAATTTAAAATTTAATTGTTATTCCTCTGTATATGATGTTATTAATTTTATTGATTTGGTTGTATCTTTTATTTGTTTTTCCTAAATCAAGCAAAAAAACTGAAAAACGATCTCTTGATATCAACAAAAGAACTTAAAAAAATCTTGAAATCAACCAAAAAATCAAAAAATCCCTCGAAATAAAAAAAAATCCCAAAAACAATCCCTCGAAAATCAACAAAAAAACCTTCAAAAAATCCGTTGAAAGAGGAATTCGGCTAAAAGCACATCGAGCGAATTTACGGGCATTTGGTCCATGGTCCAATTTAAAGGTGCACCCGCTCAGGAAAAATCCTGGGTCCGCCACTGCCTGCCAGTTCCAGGTTGTCCTTCCAACTCCCCAATCATTTACTGATCTGTCCTCCGAAGAATTGAAGGATCTTAATGGTGTATTCATCATTATTTTTCTATAACATAAAAGGGATAACCATAAGAAATGGTTATACGAATATAGACATACGAAACGTACTTTACCGATCATTAGTCACTATAACAATTTAGAAACAAGCATGCTTACGTAACAATATATTCACAATAACATTAGCTAATTGGAATTGTGAACATATTATACATGAGAATCCTCATTACCATTGTCACAGTACTAATTTCACGTATTTTCGTCAACTCTAAGACTATCCCCGTCTTAGTACTTCTACCCAAATCTCACAAGTCATAACTTAATTCATCACAACTTAAGTCTAAGTACCTCCTCAGCATACTTAGTTCACTTAAACTAATGCTCTGATACCATATTGTAACACCCTAAAATCAGGGCTAATTTAAACCTCAAATATAATAAGATTTAAACATAAGCTTTCTTAAACGTTATACATAAGCGAAGATTTAACCTTGAAAGTCATATTTTCAAACGTAGAATTCTTCAAATAATCTATTAATCAAATCATTTCACTATAATCTAATTAACTAGATTATCTAAGAAATCTATCAAAATCTCAACATTAAATAACTTCTCCGCTATTCCAAAAGCTCTCGTCCCACATCCCTTTACTTTCCCGAGCTAGTACCTGGTAAGAAAACATTATTTGAAACAATTAGGCTAACGCCTAGTGAGAACATTCAGTTTCAAAATAATATTTATAGAATCAATGTAAACAAGGCATAACAAACCTGGTTTACCCTTTTTCTTACCACACGCGTAACCATCCTTCATTAAAGGATTAAACCCATTTCCATGACTATGACCTGACCCTAAGTCAGTCATTCCTCATAATCCAGAGCCACACTACAAATCTTTACATATTCTAGA
The DNA here is from genome assembly GCA_033807775.1 of Saussurea involucrata. Lineage (NCBI taxonomy): Eukaryota > Viridiplantae > Streptophyta > Magnoliopsida > Asterales > Asteraceae > Saussurea > Saussurea involucrata. The sequence goes on along the minus strand of JAWVWS010001018.1, from coordinate 202,261 downwards.
TTAATGCTCTTATCTAAGAAATCGCAATATACACATGCCCATTTCTTAAAAAGGAAGGAGATTACAATCACTCTTGTCAATCCCTTGTTCTTCCTTAGAAATCGGGAATTCCGAATAAAGCTACGTCTATTCCACGATTTCCCAAACACTAGGCCTATGGATCCATATTACCTAAACATACAGGTATTTATTCAAATATAAATTCCTCATAGCAACCGTATAAGCGAATTATATTTATACCTCACAGATTTCTTATAGCAACCGTATAAGCAAATCTCCTTTATAATTCCCTTATATCATTTATTATAAGCAAATCACATTTAATATGTCAATTTCTTATAATAGAAATCTAACCATCCATATTATTACATACGATCTTTGATATAAATATTGTTGTATTCCATTTGTCCATTAAATACAATAATTACAACTCGTACATATTCTTGTCGTAAGTCATTTTCCAATATCATTAATGATTTTAAACACAATCATCAATTTAAAATAATAGACTTTATTTTATAATATATTTATAAAATCCTTCTTCAAAATCCACCCAAATAATTCATTTATAAAAATACACCTCACCATAGTTTAAAACTTTATAAAAAAGGTAAGGTAAAAATGAACTCACCTGTTATTAGATGCGACACTCTTTCTTTGATTCCGTCACTAACTCCCCAAAGATCTGAAATACCATATATATAATATACTAGTATAAATCCACTGCACATGATTCTCTAACGACTAGAAATCCTTAATATCTAAAAATTCTTGTCTCTTATCGCAACCCCCTATTGCGATATCTCCTCATGTCGCAACCACTGTTGAGACATGGCACGAAGTCGCAACCAACTGTTGAGACTTGGTCACGAAGTCGCAACCAACTGTTGAGACTTGGTCACGAAGTCGCAACCAACTGTTGAGACTTGGTCACGAAGTCGTAACCAACTGTTGAGACTTGGTCACGAAGTCGTAACCAACTGTTGAGACTTGGTCACGAAGTCGCAACCAACTGTTGAGACTTGGTCACGAAGTTGCAACCAACTGATATTCAAGCATGTCTCAACCAACTAATATTCAAGCATGTCTCAACCAACTAAAAAACGTACAAACCCAGAAATTATCAGTTTTAGACCATGTTTGTTTCTATAAACATGCAGATATGTTTTCTACTACTAACATAACATATCTACTAACCCAGATTCTCATAATCATCCATAAATTCTCAAAACCCATTTTATCTTCATAAAAGTTTATGAACACAAATTCATACTTTCAAACTATTAATGATTATATAAATCTACATATATGTTTAGAACTAATAACTGAACATTAACATATACTCAGATTTCTTAAATCATCCATAAATCACAAAACCCAAATCTAAAACTCCATAGCAAAACTTTATCTATAACATAGAAATTTATTCAAGAAGATTACTTTATGCATGTTTAATTCCATAGTTTAGCAGATACGTTCTATATCACTAACATAACATATCTTTAAACTTAGTTTTCTCAAAACATTTTAGAATCAGCAAAACCCATAACTAACTTCATTTTACATCCTATAAACATAAAAAAAAAGAAATTCATAAGAGAGTTACCTTATTCCTCAGTGTTCTTAAATTCCCAGCTGCTAATCAAGGTTTTTCTCCTTCTTTTCTTCTTTCTTTTCTCAAATCTCTCTCGGCTCTCTCTCTGTTTCTTTCTCTCTGCTAGGAACCGAAAAGCCCCTCCACACTTATACCAATATTGATAAAATAATGATAAGAGGACACCTCCTCATTACTTTATCTACATCCTCTGAGACATTGCCACGTCAATCCCCATTTAACCCCTTGGCCCTCCAACTATCAACATATTACAAGTTTTACCCTTAAACTTATTATTCCACCAAAATACATATCATTACTTATTTTGGGTTAAACTTTAAAATTAATCCACTAATTTACCAATCACAACTTAATCAAATAAATATACTCCATTTATTTAATAAATCCAAACATCATCTTTTACAAAAATTTGGGATGTTACAATACTCCCCAACTTGAATATGATTTCGTCCCCGAAATCAAAGCTAAACAAACAAAAGAGGATATCTAACTTTCATATCTTCTTCCGACTCTAAAGTCACATTAGAACCTCGATGATGTTTCCACTGAACCTTTTGTACAACTACTTTCTTAAGCCCGATCTTTCTATCGTTGCTTCCCCATATGCCGATAACATTTTCTCATTACTATACATAACCCAACATTTATACCAGAACTTTAACAGAAGACCTTCAACCAAGTCATCTTGAAATTACAACATTATTCGAAGTTACTACACTTTCTTTGATATTCAACTAATACTTTCTCGGACCATTCACACATAAGAAGTAATTCACGTTCCTTAAGGATTTTGCATCTACTGCACCACATTTTGACTAACACACCCATCATCTTCTTCAAACTTACACAGATTCAGAATTAGCGACTCACACAACCAAAATTACTTTGAACAAACACCCACTGCAGTTCTAACATTTTATTCCGATATTAGCCATATTGTCACGCCCTTTTACAAACCACATGCTCCAACAACTTCATTTATCAATTAATACCCTTCATCCGAAATCTTCAAAAAGACTTTCGTGTAATGCATCCTCTTTATAATATTGCATTACATAATGGTTGACACATTTGTCTTGGCAATTAATGGCACTACTTGCTCGTATAATTTCCACTCATAACTTTTCACAACAAACTAGGTCTACCATGGTCATTCGTACACTATCCAATTTACCTTCAGGTTCTCCTGCGTATTTAACCGAGTCTATTTCACTACTTTATTCCTCCCCAACTATAGTTGAACCACAACTCACGAGTTTCTAAATAACTTAAATTTACCCGTTTCTTGCTAGATCTTTGTGATTCCAACCCATTACATAGACAAAACACAATCCCTCAAAGATCGACATAGTCTATACACTCATCCTGTTAGTGCCTAATACATCATTCTTTATAAACCATCCACCTCGCAAGCAAAACGCTTATCTAAAACGACAGTCTTTCACTTATCCTAACATCCCTACAAAGTGATCCTTCAACTTTTAATCTTCCGATTCAAAACTTAACATTAAAACATGACCTCAAAAGAATAACCAATGCACTCACATCATGTAAACTTCACTTATAATACCATTTCTGCAATTCCAACCCCAAGCCTACGTCGAGCTTATTAAACCGAACAAATGCCCTCAAGATTTAACCGAGTCCAAAATCGAACCATCTGCTCAAAAGATCAAAGGATCTTTTATTAACATCAGCTCATGCAATTAAAATGCATCTAACTCACATCATGCAACACACACTCCATGGCGTGATAATCTCACGACCCCTTTATTGCTACTTTCCCAATGAAGTCAATTCATATATATATATATATATATATATATATGTACAAGTATATACCACTCTTTTATACTCAACAATATATGACAATACCTTGATTCTGACCAAGTGAAGAGCTCTGCCAAGTCGAAAGGATGAAGGTTTTTGAGATCTGCATCTGTGAACTGCATCTTGGTCCCGTTTTCTCTTAGCACATAATACTGATTATACCATTATGTGTGCAAGAGTTTGACACCGAGGACCTCTTTGATTTTTGAGTTAGAGTAGACATGCTCAACTTTCTGTGCCTTATTTCTATAGAAACTATCAGTAAGCTCTCCAATAATTTCTTCTTTGAGGGTAGGCTTGGGCAGAGGATCATTTATTCCTCGGCTATAGAGGTAATTGTAAACAACTTCTGTGAGTCTCAGATCCGTGCAACGAACAATAATGAAATCAATAGATAGATACACACGTTATGATTTCAACTGGTCATCCCTATTAGCTTTCAATGTAGAGAGTGTTTACAATGAGAATTAGAAAGCAATAATGAATAACTTGCCTAAACAATGGCAAAACAGAACTTTATATATGACAGGCCCGTGGTTAACAAGCCCACGGCCCGTTCACTAACTAGGCTCAAATTAAACTATTACAATTAGCCCCTTGAACTTTAATTCAACATAAATTCGACCCTAACAATCTCCCCCTTTGAATTGAAGTTCGAGTTCGCGCCAGTTTGCAACATATCTTTTACGGAGCGCAAAGTTTACCTCGAACATTTTGATAGCGCGGCGATAGTCGATGCGTTCTTCAACCATTTCTAAAGCATTCCGAGCAATTGTTTCATTCGGATTAGGCACATAAGAATACTTTGGATTTTCAGACTCGTGCTGGATGATGTTTCGAAGAGCATCTTGAACTTTGAAGAGCGTGCCATCGCAGAATCTGTCTACCTGACTGAAACGCAAAAATCTATTTTCTTTTTGTTCGTTGATGTAGACAATCCCAAATTCAGGTTCTAGAAGCAGAGCGTTCTCGGGATACATCTTCAACTCAGGTGCTTTCAGATTTGGCTTTGTCAGATTTACCTTCTTTGCCCTGTTTTCGATTGCCATTTGGAAGTCCGTGAGATAAGACATCATGATGGTACGGATCAGGAATCGACGAACAGCTTCGAGTGCTTTAGTTACAGAAAGCGGTCAGATAGATCTTGTACGGAGGTCTTTCAGGATAGCGTAGAAGTCGAACGGTCGGAGGTGCTTGAAGTCGGCTTCAGAAAATCTCCATTCATTCCCATCTTCGCGTCGGACGGTGAATACAGGATAAACGACTTTCATAATACGGCCTGACTGGATGTTGAACACTTCGGTGATCTTATGCTTGGTTCGGACTTGGCTAACTGGCAGACACCGCTTCATTGCGCTTACGTACCGGCGTTGGTATTCTGGGTTGGAACTGTAGATACCAAGGCAAAAGGTAGGCTCGATTGGGCGTAACTTATGAACAAACAACCTTTTCAGGGATTCCTCCAGGTGATGAATGAATATTGTGATCTTCTCCCAATGGATTTGTTGCTGTTGAGGAGGAGGAAGATCAGAGGCTGTCGGTTGTTGTTGAGGAGATGTCGGAATATCTGCAGTTGAAGTTTCGGGTCTTGTTGAAGTTTCGGCGGCTTGAGCTGAGTGAACGGGTGTACCATTCAAATTCTGGAGCAAAAACTGGTCGTAGTCTACGTTGTCGTCTTCATCAGTAGGGAAGACCAAATTAACCTGGAAATTTGCGGCACTGGCGGCTTTTTCATACCATGCATCTTTGGTTTCCGGGTTGGTCTCGCAGTCTGGATCAATTAAATCCAGTATCGGCCTGTCTGATGTGTCAAATGTAACCAGTTCCTATTATGTTCCCTCAGGCTTTTCAACCGTCGGGTCTTCATCATCGGAGATATACATATCAATTACCATCTCGGCTAACGGCAACTCGGCTTCGGGTGCATCTTCGGTTGTAGTATCCGCAGTTGAGGGTTCCGGATGAACCACAATAGTTGTTTCAGTGTGGATCTGGGCGGTCTCAGTTAGTGTTTGTCTTTTCTCCCCCTCACAGTGACCAGGATCATCCTGATCATCGTGCTTGTGCTTTAGACCGCCTGCTTGACTCTTGCAGGTATCTTCGAGTGATCTAACTCTCTCGGACAGCGTGTTAAGCGCTTGTTGAACTTCCTTAAGAGTCGAGTCAAGGTTATCCATCCGAGTGGTGATTGATGACGAAGGAGCAGTAACCTGGGATTTCAGAACGGATAACAGGTCTGCTTTAGTTGAGGCTTCGGTTTCGAATTGTTGGAGCAGTTGGGCTAGAAGCATCGTCTTTAGGGTGTCCATCGAATAGATAGGCTGAACAGGAGTCAGTGGAGGTGTAGGGGCGGTTTCAGCTTCGACGATCTTCTCTTTACATTTGATTAAGCTCTTAATTTTGTCGAGCTCGGTGGTGAGGCGCTGCTCCATTGCCTCGCGGACAGCCTTGAGGGTGATGTCCAGGGACCCTTGTGACACATAGTCGGGTAAGGTAACTCCGGGATCACTTAGATTGCCCGTTGAAGCATCTAACGCAAAGGCAGAGCGACCTACATTCACGGTTGGCGCAGGGATAGCCGTGGTAGGATTTCCTTCCGATCCTTGCGTTCCGCTTAAAGGCGGAGACACTACGGAAGTTCCGATTGAGTCACGAATAGCATCGATTTGGTGAGTCTCATCCTGTATCCTAGCCGAAGAATGTAATATATCAATTGGCTCTAGACTCAATTGTGTACTGAAAGAAGTCGAGACCGGGGGCTGCTAGTCTCTTATTTCAACACCAGTACTCTCTGATTGAGAGACCGGTGGAAGTTGTGCCTGATCCCCGTGAGAAACTGAAACATCCGTCTTTTGAGAGACGGACGAGTGGCTAAGGAGGTTGTGCAATTGCGCCGCTGGGTCCATGGCGACTTCTTCAATATCCTGTCCCAACAAATGAGACGGGATAACAGATGTGGCTACCCAGATTACACTCGGTTGGGGTCTCTCAGAAGCCTCTTTATCTTTACGGCTTAATCTTTCCTGGTTCGCTTTCGAACGCAATTCTTTTCTTCTTACATATTCTAACTCAGCACCTAATACTCCCTTGGTTGGAATGCCTTCGGTAAAGTCTGGGTTGGGTCCGATACGGGTAGGGATTATTTTAAGGCGAATGTTACGGTCCGTATCAGATTCCATGGAGTCAGATTCCACGTTTTCAACCTGTCGAGAGGGTGAAGGCGGGTCGGATATGTATGGTTCGGAATCATGGTGAAGCATCGAGCGTGATGATGTGCCTGCTTCACCCATCGGTCGGGTGATAGGGATTATGGGTTGTTGGCTAGTGCCTGCTAGGGAAGTACTGGTACACGTATCCACTGCACCGCTCACTCCAGTTCCCCTCCCGTGAATTCTCAACACACCCCGCCTGGGAGCCCAGCTGCCCGGGCCCTTCCTCCTCTTGTCCTAGGACCCTCACGTCCCTCAGTTCTATGTCCCTGGGGAGGTCCCTCCGGCGCTGGCTGGACCATGGGATTCCCTAACTCTTGCCTATAAGCTACCACACTCGGTGCAGCAGGATCCGCGTGAGCCATAAGGGCTTCAGGTATGGGCATGTGTTGGTCCCGAAGGGTTATACAAGTTTGTAGAAGGGGGGGAGGGGTGTTGAATACAAACACACGATTTTTACTTTCTAAATTGTTTATTGATAAATCAAAACAATTTACAACTTGTTGCGGAACAAGATTAAGGATTAACTTAATCTAAACAAGTTAAGAACACTAAGTTTCTTGCACTAGAATAAAGACAGAAAGGAGATAAGGAAATTACGAATAATAACCTAACACATAGTAGTAAGGAAGAAGAAGATGGCCCGAGCACTTCATTTCTGAAGTAGGGTTCTTCTTATAAACTGCATGCATTTAATGCATAGCAGTGTTACTTTACACGTGGCAGCAGCTGAGTGGTTGCATGTTTTGACCTTTGTAGACAACCTTAGTAGCCGTATGGTGCACAGTATAGAATCAGAGTTTGTTGTATGATTCTAGACAGAAGGGAGGTCCGTTCTGACATTTCATACGGAGACGTGCAAGGGAGGTAAGACAATAGTACTTTGTAAGGAGACTTCATGATCAACTTTCGTTGAATCAGTACTTTATCAGCGAATGATAAAGCTCAGCGATTGCTGAAGTCTTCTACTTGATACTTCACGTTGAATGGACAATTCTGTGACTTCGCTGATATCCGCATCAGTTCATTAGTAGACTTGTCGCTGGTTCTTGGGCTTAATCTTCGACTTCAGCGTAGAACCTTTGTTGACGTGAAACTTGTCTTCAGGAATCATAAGTAAACAACTAAACTATCAGCGATCATCACAGAGACTGAACAGGCTCAGAGCTACTGATCTTTCGTTCAGCATCATGTCTTTTGAGCCTTTCTTCCAACTGAAGTCTTAATACCTTGAGTGTACCATTAAAGTACTTTGCCAGATCATCAATCCGTATGAAGATCTTGTTTGCACCGTTCTTAAAAACAATCCCAAACTCTGGCTGATCAATCACAGAATATAAAGGCATCCTCATCAATCCAGGCAAATCTTGATTAGGCCTTATCAAATTTACCTTAGGTTTATTGCTTTCCACGACCATCTAAAAATCATGACACTGTGTGTACAAGACGTGTCTTCTCAGAAATCTTTTAATGGCATTCAATGCAAGAGTCACATTTTCTCTTCTGATATGAAGATCTCTGAAATGATGGTACATGAACTCAAAGTCTTCAATCATTAGGTGACAAAAATCAGCTTCAGTAAAACTGTAGTTTCTACAATCCTGCCTTTGAACAACAAACTCCGGATACCACATTTTGTAGTATAATCTGGCAGTCACTTCCTTTATAGTTACAATCAACTTTTTGCTCCTCACATCTTTTTTCTTCTGACACCTGTCTCTCAGAAAGTACATGTATTCAAACTTGTATTCGGCTGACTGATCTGTAATTCCCAACACGGCGTAGGGATTCAATCTCCTGATTCTATGCACATACAGTCTTCTTTCAGAATCTTCCAAGAAAGGTGTTCTCAAATACAAAGTTCTTTGTCGCTGTTCAAGTTCAGATAAGTTTCTGCTTCGTGAAGTTGATGGACCAGGTTGATCAGATACTGGTGGATTAGAAGGACCAGCTTCATCGTGTGAATGGATGAAAGGTGGTACAAAGGGTGTAGTGAAAGGAGGTTCTGTTTCTTCAGGTTTAGGTTCTTTAAGAAATGGATCATGGAAAGGTTGTGATTCATGTTGAACGGGAATGGATTGTGAGATTGATTGAGTTGAATGTTGGGTAGGAATGGTTTCAGGAATTGATTCAGATAATGGTATGGTGGTTTGTGTTGAGCTTGGTTGGTTAAGGTTAAAGGATAATGGTGTAACATCAGATTGACCTTGCATTAAGATAGTTGAACTAGGTTCGGGTGAGTGTATAGGGCTAACGGTTATTTCTTCAGGTGACTTTGGCCCATATATTTCAGTCAGAATGTCTACTTCCTCTTGTGTGAACCCAACACCTTGATCATCTGGTTCATATGTAATCATTAAGAGCGGTTCAGTTTCCTCCTTTACTCTCCAATATTTCTCATACTCACTTGCCCTTTCATCAGTTTCATCATCAGAACTGACATCAATCACTTCAACAGTTTCCACAAATCTGTCTACAACTTCCCTTATTTCCTCCTCATTTACCTCAGGCTTTTCAACCGTCAGTTCTGCATTTGGATCCACATATAATACAATTTATTTTCCGCTTTCTTCTCCCATTTCACCAGATTCAAACATATCAGCTATTTCAAAAACTGATGGATTTTTCTTTTCGCCTTTAGAACTTTCAGACTCAACCCTTCGCTTCTTATTCTTTTCCCCCTCATGATCATGATCATCAGGATCTTGATCATGTCCACGTTTAGTACCTTGGGCTTGAGTCTTACATGATTGTTTCATCAGTTCTTTCAACTCATCTATGGACTGCTTCATATCGGTCAGAGACTGTACAATTTCAGACTTAAAAGAATTGAACTCCGTGATAGGAACTGTTGGTGTAGGTGTAGGTGTAGGTGGTGGAGGTGGTGGTGGATGAGGAGTAGATTGGAAGTTCTCGAGTAAAGACAATAGAGTTTTGCTTTGTTGATCTTCAGGACTTATTGACATCAGCTTAGCATAGAACAAATCTCTTAACTCATCAACACTTTGATCAATCGGATTTTGCTGAACTGAAGGAGGCTGAGTTACACGACTTTGCGGAGACGGAGGCAAGAAAATTTCCGGACGTGGACGTACAGCGGGCTCATCAATCATCGGCCCTTTGCCTTTCAATAAAGTTTTCACTCCTTGTATCTCCCGAATGAACATTTCCTCAACAGCCTTTAGGGCGCCGTCGAAAATTTCCTTTGTCATGAAGATGGGTAAAGTAACACCGGCACCACTTAGGTTAGCCGTTGACACAATAGTTGTAGCAACTGTGTGACCTACGCTCAGTGTTGGCATAGTGTTAGCACTGGTAGGATTTCCACTCTGGCCTTGTAGTCCTGTGAGAGGATCTACTCTGAGTGTTCCGGATGGGTCACTAAGACGCGCATCAGATGTTCCCGTAAGTGTCCTTTTCAAAGAATCAAAAATATTAGCAATTGGTACTAGACGCTAAACTTGTGCAGGAATAAAGGTCGAGGACCGGGGAGGAGGTCGCTCTGTTTCAATACCCGAAATCTCCAAGTGAGATCCAGATAGAGTATGTGCTAAAGCCCCGTGAGAAGATGAGACGGCTTCTTGTTGAGAAGAAGCCGAATGGCTGGCTGAGGTGTGCAATTGCGTTAGTGGGCGACTAACGTCTTTTTCAACACCTGATCCCAACACATGAGATCTGGTGGTGGATGTGGCTGCCCTTCTGGTATAGTAAGTTTGGGTAGCTCTCACACTCTCCATAGTTTTTTCTTCATTTTCTCTCATAGACTCACATATATTTTCAACTAATTCTCCCTCGGTTCTCCTTGTACCTCCCATTCCTTCACCAACTTGAGAAGACATCAAGGGCATGTCATCTAAGTTGAGTTCTTCCACATTAATGTTAGCTGACAAGTGTATTTGTGGAAATTCAAGAATATCAGCAACATTACCAAACATATTTTCCGCATCAGCACCATCATTACCATCATTGCCATCATCATTATTATCTGAATCATCGTCATGTTGTTCCTCCGCGTGATCAGACGCATTGTCAGACTCGGTACTATCATTAGAATACTCAACCAAAGGAACGTTTCCAATATGTTCGGGAAAATTCCCTCCGGAATCGTCTTGTATAAGATCATCTAGTTGTGTGTCCTCAGACGATGACCCTGCATCTTCAAGTACAGATGACTGACCCCCACTGGTTCCCCTCTCGGTATTTTCCCTTGACTATCCCCGTTCAGTAGCCCGTGCATCCTGAACCATCACCGACTCCTCTCCCCTAGGGGTTGAGTCCTGGGTAGGTCCCTCCGGTGCTGGCCGGACCATAGACTCTCTATAATCTACTATACACTCGGCGTCCTGATCCGCGTATGAAAGGAATCCTTCCGGTAAAGGCATTTCATCATGAAAAACACGATTTTGCCTTTGAAGATATTGCATAGGTTTTTCTGGTGCAGAAGGAAGATTCAATCTTCGTGGAATTTCTCTGTCAGACCGCATCATGCTATGGACAATAATCTGTAAGAACCTCATGTAGGGCACATAAGGTTTGCCTTTGTTCTTTACTTTATCTTCCACTCTTTGATATAGCTCATTCTAGAAGATAACTGCATAATCTACATGTAGATCATACACTACATCATGGAATAGTTTTAGAATGCTCAGACTCGCATTGTCGCTTCCCGTGTAACACCCCGCTAAAGCGGAAACACGAAATGTACAGCTCAAGTTTCATAGCAAAAGTTACAAGATCACAACAACCATCAAAATACATTCAAAGGTCAAACCTTGTCTTTTACAATTGTCTTTACAAAAGGGAAATGAACATAAAAATTAAAGATAGTAAAGAAAGCTTCATCACGTGTAGCCTTCCTAAATTCCAACCTTAAGAACGTTCTCCTGAAAAGCATGTAAATGAGAGTGTCAACTAATGAATAGTTGGTGAGTTCACAGGTTTAATGAGTATAACATTGTTTGCCATCGCAAAATAGTTTAAATCCACAAATGGGATAAAATAATTCGGTTATAAAAACCACTTGCTCAAGGTAATCATATGTAAAATGCTAAGTTATTGAGCCCGTTACCCGACCTATACCGACATACTTTGCCCCTACTACAGTGGTGGAATCATTCCACATACGCGCATGTTCTATCACCAACAATACGCCAATACAACAATAATTATGCACTCAAACAAGCGCTACTTGTGAGTGGGGTGTCAAACCAAATAACGTTATCCATAATTACCAACGGCTCAATCCATGAGTTAACGGGTAACGTATACGTAAACGGGGACTTTTGAATGATAGCAAAAGAAACTCAAACTTACAACATTTGCAACAACATAGATACCATAGAGCATAAATAAGCAAGCTTCGTATTTTCAAGAAAACGAAATAATCGGTGTGTAAAATAGTTGTAGTAACCACATGCTTTTCACCCCAAAATATGTAAAATATTGAAAAAGGGGCTGTGAATACTCACATGATACGCGATAGAATCCGGGAATCTCCCACAAGTACTCCGAGATGATCCTACTTCAAACCTATGAACGTAAGGTCACTAGTGAGTTCTCAATCTCGAAGGTTTGATACTAACTATCCAAATCATCATAAAATGTCTTGTTGTGTTTTAATATTATAACGTAATAAACGTATACATTGTTCTTCTTAGATTAAAGTTTCCACAATTTCGTCCCAATAAGCAACGAAAAGGGTTTTAAAGAACATAAACATATATAGTACATATATATGTATAAACCGAAATTTTATCGTAACAACGATAAAATTAGAGGTCGTAAACGAAATGACAAATATTTAAATGTATAAATATATAGATATAATATATATTTATACTCCACTATTTCATCATAAAATGATGAAATGGGATCAAGAATAAAATGCATAAATATATATAAATATATTATATATATATGAACATTCCACAATTTCATCATAAAAGATAAAAAGGGATAATGAATAAATAAAATGCATAAATAAAAGACATAAATAAAATGCATAAATAAACTGCATAAATATAAGATATACTTATATACTCCATTATTTCATCATGAAATGATGAAATGGGATTAGAAATAGTCCTTAATAATAAATAATAATTTGTCCTTTACTGTCCAGAATTTGATGTCACTTTGTGTCCAACTTTGGGTAACCTCCAGGTATAATTTGATCATGAAATTTTATGTCCAGTTGGTTCAATGAGTTAGGAAACTTTTGGCATAAGTTTCATAATTTTTGAAAGAGTATAAGTATATGAAATAATACACGACGTAAAACCCGACAGAAGACTTTGCTGTTTGTACACGGATTTTGTGAGGACTGTTTGATAATGAAATCTTTGAGTTTTTGAATGAAACCAATTGGATTTGAATATTAACAGAATAAAATGATTTCCAGAAAAAGAATCACTCCATTTGGAGTTAAAATGAGTGAGATATGACTCTTTAAAGTGGGGTGTGAAATCTGACAGCAAGCTGTCCAAACAACACCTTGTGCATGTGCTCTCCAATTGACTTTTAAACCAAAATTCTTATTCTTTTGCATGCAAAATCCGATTTGACTCTCACCCATACACTTATTTTCAGTTCCAAAACATATTTGTGATCCATTAAAAATGCATGCAATTTATCCATCAACTCAAACTTGGAAAACTTTTATAAAAGACCCATTTTGAAGATTGTTGATGTTCTTGCCAAGAACATCAACATGCAACTAAAAATTCAGTATTTTGAGCTCATGCATGTTTGTTTAAGTACGTTTTTAATGGTTTTCAAAGATCCATTCATGAGACTCTTGAACAAAAATGATGGATTTCCCAAGAACACTACATGCATGTGTTTAAAATGTTCATCTTTGGTCTTAACATTGGTTTGATTTTGGATTCACCATCTTTTACTAACAAAAGATGTTATGATGGTAAATCTACAAACATTAAGACCTGTAAAAGATGATTTTAAAAGATATGAAGAAAGTGTAGAAAAGATGAAGATCATACATTGGGGTCTCGACGTGCTTCTTCTGCTCCTAAAACAAATGCCCGTCCTCGAGCTTGTCCTCCTTGGTTTCCCTGATTAGCTTGTCTTGTTTGATACCCAGCGTTGTTATTGTTTGGTCCCCTTTTCCACCTTAGGCACACGTTTCGGAAGTGATCTGGACTTCCGCACTCATAGCATACCCTTCCTTCCTCTTTCACATTCTTCACCGTCTTACAAAATCGAGCTAAATGACCTTTTTGCTTACAGATGCTACAGATGAGACAGGCTCCCTCGTGATGCGAACCACGTTGGTTACACTTTGGGTGGGGCCTATTGTAACGTCCTACTTCCTTAGCATTCATCCCAAAATTTCCCACTACTTTCTTGTTCCCACTTGAACTACTTCCAATTGCTTTTCCCGACTGATTCTCCGGCCTTCTCTTAATACCGACTCCTTTCTGAGTTAGAGTTCCTGCTCTGACCGCATCACGGGTCAAACTAGTTGCTAAGGCTACGGCGGCTTGGATCGTGGTCGGACTTGATGACTTAACCATCCCTCGGATCTCCGGGGTTAATCCGTACAAATATTGGTCGATCCGTTTGCTCTCCGGGGTAACCATGCGAGGTACTAGTTTTGCAAGTTCGTGAAAACGAGCGGTGTAGCGATCTATCCCTGAACCAACCATGGTAAGATCCCAAAGTTCAGCTTCCAATTTCTGAACTTCGCTCTTGGGACAGTATTCCTCCATGAGCAATTCCTTGAACTCAGTCCAGTCCAGTTTGTACGCATCTTCCCTTCCACGGGTTTGTACTTGAATGTTCCACCAAGTTAGAGCTCGCTTTTGCAACTGACAGTCCGCATACTCTACCATGCGATCCTCCGAACACTTACAGATATGAAGTACTGACTCCATACTATCAAACCATGAGAGTAATCCTATAGCACCTTCCGTTCCATGAAACTCCTTGGGTTTGCAAGTCATGAACGTTTTGTAGCTACATCCTCTATTGTCTTGAGTGTTATTAGGAGTTCCTCCTCCTACATTAACATTCCTTTGATTCTCATTAATACCCGCGGTAACTTGGGCTATGATGTTAGGTATCGCCTCTTGGATACGTTGAGCTATGAGTTGGGCGATATCGGGGTTTTGATCATCAGGATTTCCTCCCGTGTGACGTGTGGATCTTCTTGGTGGCATTTTTCTAAAACACAATTGCAAAAATCGAGTTGATTAATAATTTGAGTAATTAAAGTCGAATGTTTTTGTAAAGAATACATTTGAAACTTCGAAGTGTTGGAGAATAAATAAATAACTATTGCATGTTCCACACATATAATTAAAACACAAAAATGCCTTTTCATTGAAGTCATTAATAATAGCCGTTTGATACAAAATTTCTGATGTGCATCGTACATCAGTATAGAATTACAAACTGAAATTTAAGATTGAAACCACTAGAAATTAAAAAGTTCCATTTTCTAAATTTTTCCACCGTCCACGTCAATATCCGCCCCGATACACTTCAATCGAAACCCACAACACCAACAACGTCAACAGTATCACTACTACTATGCTCATTATCTCGGCTCGTAAAGCTATCCTCCGAGCTATTTTCGCTCCATTTAGGGCGTCGGACGACCGATTGGTCAAAAGGTGACTTAATTCCACTAGCTCGGTTATGACTTGACTCTGGTGACTGACCCTCACTTGACATCCGTGCAAGTCCATTGCCACGGCCCTAAGGCGTTGCTCTTCGGTCCAGGTCATGCCAGGCGCTCGGTTACTCGGCACTCCTTCGATCACCCGTGAGGGTTCCGGTGCGTCTCGCTGATCAGACCTAAAAGACACTCGTCTAGGTATGGGCACGCTCTTCCTAGCGGTTTGCCTCGTACGTGGACCCCTAGGTGGCATTACTATCGGGATGGGTTGTGGAGGAGCCACAGTCGGAGGCATCCTTGGCCCATCATACGGGTCTCATTCCACGTCAGACGTACGCTCACTTGATGGCATGTAGGAAGGTTGTGAGCTTGATGATGATGACGACGACAAAGTATTGTTGAAGTAAGAGTGTGATGAGGATGTTGACATAGTGATACTGAAGTAAGAGTGTATAACATTACTATCGCACAATATAAAGGCTAAGCGTACTATACTATTGCATACTATAGGCAATAACTACGCTCCTACTAGGCATACAACGTGAAGCATCAAGTGTGAAAACACACATATTCCTAGTATATCCATTTCCGGTCTCGCATCACTCTTTCTTTAATTAAACATAGGTGATCAGGCTTTGTTTAATTAAAGACCGATTATGCAATACCCGAACCAGTTATACCAGCAACATGTTTAGTAATTTAAATGTTCATTCCCGTTTTTGGTTATAGTTGCAGTTTTCCAAAGGAAAACTGGTACTCTCTATAACCTTTAGCTCTGATACCAAATCTGTAACACCCCGCTAAAGCAGAAACACGGAATGTACAGCTCAAGTTTCATAGCAAAAGTTACAAGATCACAACAACCATCAAAATACATTCAAAGGTTAAACCTTGTCTTTTACAATTGTCTTTACAAAAGGGAAATGAACATAAAAATTAAAGATAGTAAAGAAAGCTTCATCACGTGTAGCCTTCCTAAATTCTAACCTTAAGAACGTTCTCCTGAAAAGCATGTAAATGAGAGTGTCAACTAATGAATAGTTGGTGAGTTCACAGGTTTAATGAGTATAACATTGTTTGCCATCGCAAAATAGTTTAAATCCACAAATGGGATAAAATAATTCGGTTATAAAAACCACTTGCTCAAGGTAATCATATGTAAAATGCTAAGTTATTGAGCCCGTTACCCGACCTATACCGACATACTTTGCCCCTACTACAGTGGTGGAATCATTCCACATACGCGCATGTTCTATCACTAACAATACGCCAATACAACAATAATTATGCACTCAAACAAACGCTACTTGTGAGTGGGGTGTCAAAACCAAATAACGTTATCCATAATTACCAACGGCTCAATCCATGAGTTAATGGGTAACGTATACGTAAACGGGGACTTTTGAATGATAGCAAAAGAAACTCAAACTTACAACATTTGCAACAACATAGATACCATAGAGCATAAATAAGCAAGCTTCGTATTTTCAAGAAAACGAAATAATCGGTGTGTAAAATAGTTGTAGTAACCACATGCTTTTCACCCCAAAATATGTAAAATATTGAAAAAGGGGCTGTGAATACTCACATGATACGCGATAGAATCCGGGAATCTCCCACAAGTACTCCGAGATGATCCTACTTCAAACCTATGAACGTAAGGTCACTAGTGAGTTCTCAATCTCGAAGGTTCGATACTAACTATCCAAATCATCATAAAATGCTTTGTTGTGTTTTAATATTATAACGTAATAAACGTATACATTGTTCTTCTTAGATTAAAGTTTCCACAATTTCGTCCCAATAAGCAACGAAAAGGGTTTTAAAGAACATAAACATATATAGTACATATATATGTATAAACCGAAATTTTATCGTAACAACGATAAAATTAGAGGTCGTAAACGAAATGACAAATATTTAAATGTATAAATATATAGATATAATATATATTTATACTCCACTATTTCATCATAAAATGATGAAATGGGATCAAGAATAAAATGCATAAATATATATAAATATATTATATATATATGAACATTCCACAATTTCATCATAAAAGATGAAAAGGGATAATGAATAAATAAAATGCATAAATAAAAGACATAATTAAAATGCATAAATAAACTGCATAAATATAAGATATACTTATATACTCCACTATTTCATCATGAAATGATGAAATGGGATTAGAAATAGTCCTTAATAATAAATAATAATTTGTCCTTTACTGTCCATAATTTGATGTCACTTTGTGTCCAACTTTGGGTAACTTCCAAGTATAATTTGATCATGAAATTTTATGTCCAGTTGGTTCAATGAGTTAGGAAACTTTTGGCATCCGTTTCATAATTTTTGAAAGAGTATAAGTATATGAAATAATACACGACGTAAAACCCGACAAAAGACTTTGCTGTTTGTATACGGATTTTGTGAGAACTGTTTGATAATGAACTCTATGAGTTTTTTAATGAAACTACTTGGGTTTGAATCTTAACACAATAAAATGATTTCCAGAAAAAGAATCACTCCATTTGGAGTTAAAATGAGTGAGATATGACTCTTTGAAGTGGGGTGTGAAATCTGACAGCAAGCTGTCCAAACAACACCTTGTGCATGTGCTATCCAATTGACTTTTAAACCAAAATTCTTATTCTTTTGCATGTAAAATCCGATTTGACTCTCACCCATACACTTATTTTCAGTTCCAAAACATATTTGTGATACATTAAAAATGCATGCAATTTATCCATCAACTCAAACTTGGAAAACTTTTATAAAAGACCCATTTTGAAGATTGTTGATGTTCTTGCCAAGAACATCAACATGCAACTAAAAATTCAGTATTTTAAGCTCATGCATGTTTGTTTAAGTACGTTTTTAATGGTTTTCAAAGATCCATTCATGAGACTCTTGAACAAAAATGATGGATTTCCCAAGAACACTACATGCATGTGTTTAAAATGTTCATCTTTGGTCTTAACATTGGTTTGATTTTGGATTCACCATCTTTTACTAACAAAAGATGTTATGATGGTAAATCTACAAACATTAAGACCTATAAAAGATGATTTTAAAAGATATGAAGAAAGTGTAGAAAAGATGAAGATCATACTTTAAAATGCAAGAAGATGAAAAAGTCTTGAAAGAATGTGTGTGGATTTTACCCAACACACTTATTTTTACCTTTGATTGCCTTGGACTCTTGAAGAAGAAGAGTTTAGGGGCTGGAGTTTATGATGAACACTTGAAGATGAGGATGAAGATTTGAAAATGGAGAGAGAAGGAGGTGACAACTTTCTCTTAGTGAGAGATTGAAATGAGAGAGTGAGGTGAAATGATGAAGAGTGTTGCATACATATGGAGGGAGAGAGAGGGTGGCCGGCCTCTTTGAGGGGGGGGGTGGTGTGGTGTGACAAATGTATTTTAGTCACTTCATGGTTTAAAATAAAATCAAAATACAAGTATTCTCTTTTAAAGTTAAAATACAAGGTATACGTGTATAAAACAAAGTATTTATATACATAATAAACTTGAAATATATAAAAATTAACAACTACTTGTAGTATAAATATATATTAAGTTGGCATTTTATGAGATTTATGGATAATTTCCTAATTCAAGGATTTCTTAGGCAAAATTTCTCAATTTTTCCTATCGTACCGTGTTTACTGCTAAAATTGCACCGTGTAAACTATGTCATAAAAATGAGGTATCCAAAGCAGTTCTAACCTGAGATGTGAATTTGACAGTTGTCACATCCCGAGTGTTTCGAAGTTAGATATATGTTGATCACCGAGAATATTGTGTAATACAAAGGCGGTAAATTTGCCTTTTTGAAATCTTTTATCTGATTTAGCTCACCAATGTAACCCATAGCTCTTATTCCTTCAAACACTTCTTCTTCTGATGCATAAGGATCAAAAGATGTTCTCCCGGGTCTAGATTCTGTCAAAGTCAACATGATGATTGTTGGCCTTGATCTCCACATAATCGCGTGGAAGAATGATAATGTTATTTGGATCTCCTTCAGTTACGGATGGGTGAACTGAACATGTGGACGGAAGTGGAACTTCTGGTGTTGGGTCATGGATAATTGGTATGTTTTCACCAAAACCCTGAACTCTGCTTTGTTCCTCCTGATTTTCTGCCATGTGAACTGTTGTTTTGAAAAAACAGTTCTAAAACGGTTATTTTTGGCAAAAATCACTTTAAAAAAAATCTGAAAATCTACTAAGTATTGAATTCGCATGCAACTGACAGTGCACAACTCGCAACTAACATAAACTCACAGAAACTCGCAACGCACATGAAAATGATGAAGGAATTCGCAAGAAGAAAGATGCGAAATTTGAGGAATTCGCAACGTGAAGAATGCAAATTGTGAGGAATTCGCAACGTTAAGGATGCGAATTATGAAGAATTCGCAACTTTAAGGATGCGAATTATGAAGAATTCGCAACGTTAAGGATGCGAATTTTGAGAAATTTGCAACGTTAAGAATGTGATGTTTGACCTTGCAAAACTGAGAGAATTCATATCATGAAGGATGCGAATTCATGACATAGAACAAAAGAGAGTTTAAGGAACTCGTAACCCAAAGGATACAAGTTCTGGTTGCTTAAGACTAATACGAATTCTATTCTTAGATCTTTTCAGTGTCAAGTTTAAAACTCTAGAAGTTCGCAACATTCAAACCAAATCCATTCATAAATTGATTTTAAAATCAAAAATTTGAACACAAAAACATACACTCAGATTCGCAAACTGAAACCCATCAAAAATCTAACTCTAGTTTCTAACATTAAACCCAAAAAAATGAATTTTGACTAAACTAAATGAACACAGGGATATGAACAGTTTACGAACACTATTAAGAGTGAAATTGGTGATCTTAATATGAACAAAAATAAAATCTAAACGGATAGAAGTATTCTAAACTATTTTACGAACATATAGAAACAAGAATGAAATGAAAAGAATACCTGAGAAGAGAGCAATGTGATTTTGAAGTTGAATCGAAGTGAAGAAGATGAACAGTGGTGCTTCAGGGGTTTTCGCAACATGAAAGTGACGTGAAGGTGTGGGAAAAAATATCTTCAAGTTTGAATTTATACCCAATTTTAAAATCGACACGTGTCACTATGTGATTGGACCCCTCATGTCATGAAGAGAGACATGTTACTGTTCATCTGAAGAATTCGCATGAACAAGGATACGAATTCCTCCAAGTGAGAAAAGGTTCTCGATTTGAATCACCATCACCAATTTTCGCAACCAAGAGGATGCGAACATCTGCTATTCGTATCCTTAAGGATGCGAATAGCTTACTTTTCGTATCCTTTAGGATACAAATAGTGTACTTTTCGTATCCTTAAGGATGCGAATAGTGTACTTTTCGTATCCTTAAGGATGCGAAAAGCCCACTTCTCATATCCTTGAGGATGCGAAAAGTTAACTTATCGTATCCTCGAGGATGCGAAAAGTCCACTTTTCTTATCCCTAAGGATGCGAATTGTGTACTTTTCGTATTCTAAGGATGCGAAAAGTAAGTGTTTTTCTTAAAAAACTTCAACTTTTTCAGAAAAAATTAACTTTTAAACTCTCTCTCATCAGATTAAAACATTTTAAGCCCTTATCTTAAAAATATGTTCCTCCCCTCTCATTCATCAATTTTTTTAACTATACTAGATATTATACAGTATATTATACTTACAAACTTATGCCAATCTGCTCCCCCTAAACAGATGCATACTCAGTTGTCTCGACTTCCGAGAAATCTGCACAGACAGATGAAAACTTGGTACTCATTGAACATGAGTCCAGATTGTTAGTTGTATCACTTGATGAAAAATTCTAACTCCCCCTCAAAAGATGAATATAATTAAATAAACAGGAACACATACTCCCCCTCAATGGTTTAAAGAGAGCTAAGAAATGCCTAAGTATTCAACATTCCTAGTTTGCTGATTAAAAAAATGAACCTTTTTTCATCTAAAGGTTTTGTAAATAAATCAGCAAGCTCTAGTTCTGTCGGTACGAAATGCATTTCTATAGTTCCCTTCTCAACATGGTCTTTAATAAAATGGTACCTGACATCGATGTGTTTCGTTTTGGAGTGCTGAACAGGATTTTCAGTTATTGCAATTGCGCTTTTGGAGTCACAATAAATTTGGATCTTGTTGATGATGTATCCGTAATCCTTAAGTTGTGTCTTCATCCAAATTACTTGTGAGCAACAGCTAGCGGCGGCCACATATTCTGCTTCCGTCATAGAAGTTGACACGCAGTTTTGCTTCTTTGATGACCAGCTTACAAGTTTATCTCCCAAAAATTGACAAGCACCAGATGTGCTTTTCCTGTCCATCCTATTACCCGCATGATCTGCATCTGTGTAAGCAGTTAGTTCAAACTCTGAATCCTTAGGATACCAAAGGCCCACATTTCTTGTGTCTTTGAGATATCTAAGGATTCGCTTAACAGACACAAGGTGAGATTCCTTCGGATTAGCTTGAAAACGTGCACAAAAAGATGTTGCAAACATAATATCCGGTCTACTCGCCGTTAGATATAGTAAAGATCCAATCATGCCACGGTATAACTTTTGATCGACTGATTTACCATATAAATCAGCGTCCAAAAGCCTACCGGTAGCCATTGGAGTTTTCATGATGGAAGAGGAATTTAAGTCAAATTTCTTAAGCATATCATTTATATATTTTGATTGATTAATGAAAATGCCTTCATTTGACTGTGTCACTTGGAGTCCAAGGAAAATTTTTAGCTCTCCCATCATACTCATTTGAAAACGGCTTTTCATCACTTCTTCAAAATCTTTACCCATATCAGGATTAGTAGAGCCAAATATTATGTCATCAACATATATTTGTACAAGTAATAAATCTTTACCTTTCTTTTTGAGAAAAAGCGTGGTATCTATTGTACCTTTGGTGTATCCAGAATTAAGCAGATGTATAGTTAGAGTCTCATACCATGCCCTTGGAGCTTGTTTTAGACCGTAGAGTGCTTTGTCCAAAACGTAACAATCTTGAGAAAAAGCTTGCTACTGGTGCGTAGGTTTCATCATAATCTATTCCTTCTTGTTGATTATAACCTTTTGCAGCCAATCTTGCTTTGTTTCTAACTATAATCCCTGCTTCGTCTTTCTTGTTCCTAAAGACCCATTTAGTTCCAACAATGGTCTTGTCTTTAGGACGCTTTACCAAATACCAAACTTCATTGCGCTTAAACTCATTTAACTCTTCTTGCATGGCGTTTATCCAATCCGGATCTTGTAGTGCTTCACATGCTTTCTTTGGTTCTAACGAGCTTAGAAAGTTGACATACAAACATTCGTCTGTAGTCGCAGATCGTGTCTTCACACCATCATTGATGTCACCAATAATATCCGCAGGAGGATGTGCCCTTGTCCATTTGTGAGTACTAGGGAGTGTTGGAATTTCTGCACGAGTGTTATTTGAGTCATTTTCATCCAAAACCGCAAGAATTTCTTTAGTTGATTCAGCGGAAGATACATGTGTCGGTTAAGGTATTTGAACTTCTGGTATTGGTATTTCAGGTGTAGAAACCTCCGATGACGTGTTTTCTGAAACCGGAACTGTTGGTCCCGAAGGCCTATACAAGTTTGTAGAAGGGGGGTTGAATACAAACACACAGATTTTACTTTTCTAAATTGTTTATTGATAAATCATTAACAATTTACAGCTTGTTGCGGAAACAAGATTAAGGATAAACCTAAATCTAAACAAGTTGGAACACTAAGGTTTCTTGCACTAAGAGAGATAAGGAAATTACTAATAATAACCTATCTTGAGATAATAGATTGAACTTGTCCAGAGTTAGCAAGTTACTTCAAATGAAGTGGGTTCATCTCTTTATATACTGCATGCATTTAAGGCAAGTCAGTATACACTTTACACGTGTCATCAGCTGGTTGGTTGCATGTCATTGACTTTTGTTGACAACCTTAGTAGCCGCATGGATGAACAGTGTAGTATCAGAGTGGTTGTACGATTTCAGATAGTCGGAGGTTCTTTTCTGACATTTCGTACGGAGTCGTGCAAGGGTGGTTAAGACAAAAGTACTTTGTACGGAGGACATCACGATCAGCTTTCGTTGATTCAGAGCATTATCATTTTCTATTCAGCGAATGATAAAGTTCAGGGATAACTGAAGTCTTGTACTTGATACTTCACGTTGAGTGGACAAATCTGAGTCTTCGCTGATCCGCATTAGTTCATTAGGAGACTTGTCGCTGGTTCTTGAGCTTGATCTTCGACTTCAGCGTAGAACCTTTGTTGACGTGAAACTTGTCTTCAGGGATCATAAGTAAACAAATAACTTATCAGCGATCATCATAATGACTGAACAGACTCAGAGCATTAATGATGAACAGTGTTCGCTGAATGTTTAATTTAAAGAGCGAGAGTTTCTATCAGCGGTACTGTAAGATCTTAGTACTTATCAGCGATAGTGAAACTCTGATACATATTGTTTACTTACAATTTTCACTAAGTATAAGAGAGGGTCATTATCAAATCACTGAGGGTTTGGATCAACAATCTCTCCCTATTTGATTATGACATAGCAACAAAGAAAATTGCTATTTAATGAAAACATAAGGATAAAAAGAACTCATAAAATATTTGTCCCTTTTACTGTTTTCTGGGATCTTTTCAGTACTGATGGAGTAAAGTACATTCGCTGAAATCTTTCTTTAAAACTTTGAATCAGGATACAAAGAGAAATGGAAAGATTATAAGTACAAGCGAAATAAATTACAAGTACAGAAGAATAACTGATACAATAGAGAAAAGGCGATCATATCAGCTTATAAAGGTTCTTCCTTAATGAGAAGTTCATCAAGGGTCTTTGATGTGGGAATCATCCAGTCAGGGACATCTTCTCCTTGATTCTTTTTCTTCAGAGTTGCTTTAAAAATCAAGGGCTTCAGGTGTCTAGCTTTGATGTCGCGTCTGACTTCACACCAGTATACGAGATCTCTGAGTTGTTCGATGGGAGCGATGTCTAGCTCAGAGATACGTTGAAAGTGATGATTTCCATAGTAGTCTAAAAAGAATATACCATAGGGATCACTTACAACTGTGCCAGGAATGAAAGTTTCTCCAGGTGGTAGGGAGGTGTCAAGCATTGAAAGATCGGCATCAGGGCCAAGAACTTCAGCACGAGAGAAACCAATGCCCGTTTCATTCCGAATAGGAGGACCTGAATCAGAGACTTTCTTTTTCTTATCAGAGACTTTTCTTGGTTGAGGAAGAGTAGGAGGAATATCCACAGCTGATGAAAGCATGTCGATCTGTTTGTTTAAGATCTTCTCGACATGGCTTTTGAACTTTGAGCGCGATCCCTGAATGGCTAATTTTGTTTCTAACCATTCAGAGAGACCAAACTTTTCTAAGGTAGCAGCATAGAAAGTTTGCTTGGTTTTGTCATCTCTGTAGATCGATAGGTCAGCATTTGTTTAGCCTATTCCAAAGTCGTATCAGAGACCTTAGTCTTTTCTCTAACGATCTCTTGAGCATCATCCCATAGCTGACGTTGAACATCAATGGGAACTCTTTTCAGCTTGGGGTCTTTTATTGATCGTTGAGTAAGCTTGATGGCGTATTCTTTGTCTTTTTCTTCAGCTTCCTTTCTTTCAGCGAGTAGGCGTTCAACTCTGAGGTGTTCCTGGTATTCAGCTTTGGAAATTCTGAACTTTGGAGGAACTGAAGGAAGTTGATCACGCCTCAGAATGATTCGCTGATCCTCGAATTGCTTTATTATTTCCTCTCTTCTTTTCTGATCCTCTTCACCTAGCTTTTGAGGAGCTAAGGAAGGTCTGCGATTGTGCGAGAGTAGCTGTTCTTCTGGTTCATCAGTCTCAGAGATTAAATCTAAGACTGGGATTATTTCTTCAGCAGCAGCTGGTATTATTGGTGAAGTCGCAGTTGTGGAGCCTTCAGCGATATCCTCAAACAGGGGAGAGGACTAGCTGAAACACAGCGATCTTACCAGTAAGAACTTGGGTAGAAACAGAGAGAGAAAATTTGTTCAAGTGTATAGGCTTGGGTAGTAGAACTGATAGTGTATGTTAGAGGAGGGATGGAGTGAGAGATGTTTAGTGTACCTGACAAAACGGCTTTTCAAGCAAGATCGTCAGATTATCATCTTCAGCGACGCTTTTGCCTTGGCCTTTCTCAGCTCCAGAGGCTGAGGGTTTTGTCTTTGTCCACTCCCCTGAAGGTTCATTTATCGAGATTCCCTTAAGAGCTTTGATCCTCAGAGCAGGTTTGACGATAAAGAAGTCATCGTCATCTTCGTCATCATCATCATCATTCTTTGGAGAAGAAGATGGTTCATCATCAGGGATGTCGACGGCTTCATCATCTTCTGCTTCGGATTCGGTTTTATCAGCTTCTTCTTCGAGTTGCTCCCCCTCAGATACAGAGGCGAGCTTCTCGGTTTCCTCAGGGTTTTCATCTCCTTGAGGTCCAGCGGTGGTTTCTTCAGCATTCGTCTTCTCTCCCCTGATAGATTCATCATGGGAAAGGTCTTCAGCGCTCTTTGAGAGGTCTTCAGCGCTCTTCTCCCCCTCTTTTTCATGATGACTGGGGGAGGAATGGGTAGACTCAGCGGCGTTGGTAGGTTCTCTGTCTTCTTGGCCAGAGAGACCTATACAAACTTCAATCTTTGCTATTCTGTCTTCAAGGCCAGAAATAGCAGGATTGATCTTCTTCAGCTCAGTGCGATCCTCCACTGTGAAATTGTCAGATGGAGGGACGGGAGCAGTAGCAGGATCAGGAGTATTCGCTTTGTGTAGCAGCTGCTCGATCATCGTTTTCATCGAACCAACATCGGTCTTTACAGAGCCTAAGTCAGTCTTCACAGTAGACATATCCCCCTCTAGATGTCCAACCGATGTCTTCAGCGATGTGAATTCGCTGGACATGGACGAAACTGAGTTTTTGAGAGAGGTATAGTCTGTGTAGATGTCAGCGAGCACCTTGGCGAAGTCGCTGAGAGTCTTATCAACTTGCTTCATGTCATCTGTGGAAGCCTTCTTCTCCACCACCGTTATCAGCTTTGTAAGATTCTCTCCAGCGTTTGTTACAGCTGTAGAGTTATTTGAAAGTGTAGTGGTGAGACCTGTCAGCTTTGTCTCCATGGACTTCAGAGAGGTGTTGATATCTCCCAAATTAGGACCTGTAACATATAAAAACTTGTGAACAGAGGAAAGCTCAGAAGTTTGGGGTTTAGTGACAGTGTTTATGGGTTGTTGATTACCTGCAGGAGGATTGGTGAATTCATCGAAATTACGATGTCCTGTGTAAAGTTCCATATCGTCAGCTAAAGTGCGGTGACGTATGGTCATCTCTGCAGGTCCTGTGCCCATCACTGGAGGAATGACAGGTGCTTCAATGATAACTGGATTAGAGTCCAAATGAGTGGAGGGAGGAGCGAAGGATAAGAATGGAGGTTAGGTTCTGAGTTCAGCGTTGGATTCGCTGAAAATCACTTCATCAGTCTTTTGAGAGACTGAAGGAGGTTGGGTAGGTTCCAAGTTTGTAACCTCAGCGTTTAGAGACGCTGAAGTTGGGATTGAAGGGATGGCTTGTTCAGGTGTGGCAGAGCGTACCACTGAACGTTCCTTCAGCTCTGCAGAAAGAGCTGAGGAGTCTTCAGCATGAAGTTGCTGGGGTTGCTCCTTTGTTTTCTTGATCCTTTTAGAACCAAGTGGGGTTGATGAATGTTTCCTTTTAAGAGGAATAGATGTAGCAGCTGGGGTATCAGCGGTGGGTTTGTCCACTGAAGGAGCTGCAGAAGTAGAAGAAGGAGTAGGGTTAAGAAGAGTCAAGAGTGTAGAAAGACGTACCTCATTCACCATCGGTTTGAAGTCGAGTATCTTTGGGCCGACCTGAGAGAGTTTCAGGTCACCTTCAGTTGGGTAGCTCTCCTTCAGGCCATATTGGAAGATGGCGCTGATGAATCGGGGGTAGGGAACCCATGGAGGTCTGTCAGCGACGGTGTCCACTCTTAGAACTAGGTCATCATAGATAATCGATGCCCAGTCTATGTTGAGACCTTTCAGCAGTGCATATCCCATTGCTTGCTGAGGTTTAGCGGCTTGGTCAGAGGAGCCGCTCTTTGCAGTCATGCAGCTGATTAGATGAGCGAAGATGAAATTCATCTCGTTGGGCATTTTCGATTTCTTGATAATCGTCAACTTCTTCTCGGCCTTCATGTCTCTGCCGATTTCCCATACATAGCCCATTGCATCGAAAAATGCAATGATGGCTTCCCTGTCTGAGTTTTTCTTGGGGTCAGGGAGGGGAACGAACGGTTTTTCCTTGGTAGCTATTGGAAGGCTGAGAGCTTTGCGAATAATGGCAGGGGTGATCTTCATCGTGCCATATTCGATGTCGCAGAGGATGCAATCGATTGTTTTGGAGGGGTCTTTGGCTGAAGGAAGTTGAGAGTGTCTGGCTGAGTACCAGAATTGTAAGAGCAAAAGCTGATGTGCAGGAGGTGTTATGGTCATGGCTGTGGAGATGCAGCAATTCTTTAGGAAATTCACAACATCATCTAGATGTGTGACTTGCTTTCGAGGAGGAAACTCGAAAAGCGCATAGAGATTGTTCACCTTAGTCCAATCCAGTTTGTCAAGGGCAAACTTGACTTGAGGAGCCTTGAGGATGTCCACTTCCTCAGAATCAGCGGAGATGTTCTCAGCGGTAGCAGGAATGTCAGACGAGGCCATTTCTCTGTATTATCAGTTCAACCAAAGATGTTAACAAATAAGAATAATCTTAATGTGGAAAGAATTTCCATTAAGATGGTTCAAATTTTATCCATTTCATTTAGACACAAATGTCTTAATGAAGATTAGGGTTTTTCTTGATTTTAAGAAATGAAATATAAAACCCATTTATTCTTGTTATCCAGTTTTCTATGAAGAAATAGATTCTGGAAAAACGAATGTGTGAAGAACAAGTTTAAGATTTTTGCATTTAAACTTGAAGAACAACCATGAAATGGTTGTGTTCATAAAACCATGAAAGAAAATGATTTTATTTTTAAGAAGTTCTTTTGTTTGATCTTGTTAAACAAATAGTAGATCAGAAACAAGTTATTTGCATTCGGTAAATAATAAGAACATATTAACCTTGATGTTTGATGAAGAAGATGATGAACAGTTCTTGAAGTTTTTGAAAGCACAAATGCAACAGTGAATTCTTTCTTGCGGAGGAAGATTGATCGCGTAAAAGAAAAATATAAACAAAGAATTTGTTTATATAGAGATTTTTAGAAAGAGAAAATCTTGAGCGGGAAAAGATTTTCATCATGACACGGACACGTGTTTGCATTTGATTGGCGAGAAAACGAAACGTGCAAACGTGTGTCAGAAAGAAGAACGTGTCGGGGTTTATCCGTTGTAATGACGTCACAACTGTCCTTTCATATTCTTGGTTATCTCTGAGTTTTTGAAAAACTCAGGGATACTTTTGAAAACATGAAGCACTGAATAGAAATATCAGTGAAGGTTTTAAGAAATTTCAAAATATCGCTGTTAAGGAAGAGATATTCAGCGATGCATTCTGTTTTGAAATCTTGCATTTTCATGCGTTTGTCAGAGAAAAAAAAAACATACCTTGATATCAGTGAATCAAGTTTATTCAGAGAGAAGATGATAGAATGGGTTATACAAGTTGATTTTATCCTATCGCTGATCAATGTGAACCGCTGAAGATTTTATCCTTCAAAGTTCAGCATTCCAAGCTTGCTGATGAGAAAGTTGAATCTTTTCTCATCAAGAGGTTTGGTAAATAAATCAGCTAACTGATAATCAGTTGGGATAAAATGAAGTTCTATATCACCATTCATCACATGATCTCTGATAAAATGATATCTGATTTCTATATGTTTGGTCTTTGAATGTAGCACTGGATTGTTTGCTATAGCGATGGCACTTGTGTTGTCGCAATAGATTGGAATTTTGGAGAGCTGAAGATCATAGTCTAGTAGCTGATTTCTCATCCACAAGACTTGAGAGCAACAACTTCCAGCAGCTACATATTCAGCTTCAGCTGTGGAAGTGGACACTGAGTTTTGCTTTTTTACTTGTCCAACTTACCAGCTTTCCACCCAGGAGCTGACATCCTCCTGTGGTGCTTTTCCTATCCAATTTGCAACCTGCAAAATCACTATCTGAATAGGCGGTTAGATCGAATCCTGAATCTTTGGGATACCAAAGACCTAGATTCGTTGTACCCTTAAGATATCGAAAAATTCGCTTTACAGCTTTCATATGAGATATCTTAGGTTCAGCTTGATATCGGGTCGGCTAGCTGTAAGATACAATAGTGAGCCGATCATCCCACGGTACAGCGTGACATTGACAGGAACACCCTTAGTGTCCTTATCAAGTGTCAGCGGTGGTGCCATAGGGGTTTTCATAGCTGAACTTTCAGTTAAGTCGAATTTCTTCAGCATATCTTTAACATACTTTCCCTGATTAATAAAAGTTCCTTTTTCAGTTTGCTTAATCTGAAGACCAAGGAAATATGTTAGTTCACCCATCATGCTCATTTTATACTCATATTTCATTCTATCAGCGAAACGAGTACAAAGCTCAGGGTTAGTAGAACCAAATATAATGTCATCAACATATATTTGAACTAGAATGATATGACCTTTCACTTTTCTAAAAAATAGAGTTTTGTCAATCTTACCTCGCTCAAATTTTTCAATATGGAGATAAGTGGAAAGAGTGTCATACCATGCACGTGGAGCTTGCTTCAAGCCATAAAGTGCCTTATCCAGTTTATAAACATAACCTGGACGCTTAGAATCTGAGAATCCTGGAGGTTGTTCCACATACACTTCTTCATTCAGCTTTCCATTTAGAAACGCTGACTTAACATCCATCTGATGTACTTTGAAGTTTTTGTGTACATCATATGCTAAGAATAGACGAATAGATTCAAGTCTTGCTACTGGAGCAAATGTTTCGTCATAATCTATACCTTCCTCTTGTCTGTATCCCTGAGCAACAAGTCGAGCTTTGTTGCGGGTTACAGTACCATGTTCGTCCAACTTATTTCGATAGCCCCATTTAGTGCCTATCACTGTTTTATCAGTTGGTCTCTGAACAAGTTTCCAAACTTTGTTTCTTTCGAATTCAGTCAGCTCTTCTTGCATGGCGCTGACCCAGTTTGGATCTTTGAGGGCATCATCTACTTTCTTTGGTTCAGTTAGTGAAATAAAATTTACAAATAAACAAATATTACCTGCACTTCGTCGAGTCTGAATCCCAGCGTTTGGATCACCAAGAATTTGATCAATTGGGTGATTTATAGTCCATCGCTGAGCCGGAGCGTGAGACGCTGACTCAACTTGAACTGGAGGAGCTGAAGATGAAGCTTCAACGACGTCGGGAGTATCAGCCAAGAGAGGAATGGATGCAATTGTCATTATATTCACTGATTGCTGAGAAGTAGATGGAATGTCTGAGACATTTGGTTCAGCGTTAGGTATAGTGTTTATAGGAACGGCTGAGACCCAAGAAGTTTCAGCTTCACTATTCTGCATATTTGGAATGATAGGAGGACTATCATCTTCTATTGGATGAGCATGAGAAGTAGGGATATCTTCTGAATCACCAAGATGAGAAAACATCCATTGATTCAGTTCTTCAGTATCAACGGACGGTTTAGAGTTCGTTGAACGGGATTCGTCAAACGTGACGTGAATAGTTTCTTCTACAGTTCGTCTTCTACGATTGAAGACTCTGAAGGCTTTGGAAACTGAGGAGTATCCAAGAAAGATTCCATCATCAGCCTTAGGATCAAACTTTCCAAGAGCATCTCTGTTGTTCAGTATAAAACACTGACATCCAAAGATGTGAAGAAAGCTGATTGAAGGCTTTCTCCCATGAAAGAGTTCATAGGCTGTTTTATTGAATCTTTTGACTATCAGCGACCTTATTTGCGTAAAACAAGTAGTGTTGACAGCTTTTGCCCAAAACTGAGTAGGCAGGTGAGAATCGCTGAGCATTGAACGTGCAGCTTCAATAATTGTTCTATTTCTTCTTTCAGCGACTCCATTTTGTTACGGTGTTCTCACTGAAGAAAAGTTGTGAGAAATACTCTTACTCTCAAGGAAGGAATCAAGAGAACTGTTTTTGAATTCAGTTCCATGATCACTCCTTATTGAGCGAACGGTCAGATTGTTCAGGGTTTCCATCTTCCGAACAAAGGTGATGAGTTCTTCAGGGGTGTCACTGACACGGGGTTTTCACACCCCGCGAATCTTACCGCAAGTGTACGGGTCGAAGTCAAGTAATAGTACTTTAGAAGTACGAGTATCAAATCACGGGGAACTAGGAACTAAGTATCACAATTACTATACGAACTATTAACTGAACTGTCAAATTTGGAAGATGGGTTTTAAACTAAATTCTAGCAAATCACAACTTAAACGCAAACAAGGCAAAGAACAATTTAGGAACTTCGATAGAGAGAAAAGTTGAGGGTTGGAAATCCTCCGGTTCTACACATGCATACAAACAACTCAAACAATTACCAGTTTATCCCCTTAATGATTCCCAAATCTTTTAAAGTCACCGGTGTTCTCTTTCAAGCCACAACGGGTTTTACTTTGAAAAGGATAAGTTTAATCTCTCGATCTCACCTATGGATTCCAAAACACATTAAGTACTCGATATATGTTAAATTGGCTAGATTTTATCTCTCGATATCAACCTAACGGTTTAATTGGGACTAAGACTTATTCAGTATATCTCTATCACTGATTTATCGTCTTAGGCATGCAATTCCTAGTTCTATTTAGCAGTTAATTCTCTCGAACTCAACTGAAAATAATAAATCAATTAAAAGCTAGCTAGACTTTCAAAGGCATTAAACACAAAATCACATGCTTCATTAATCAAGGAAAACCCAATAAAAGTTTAAATCATCTGGTTACATGCTTTATAAACCGAATTCATTCCAACCCCCAACACGAACCGGTTAGTTCATGTCGGTGGTGGATTCAAACACAAGAGAGAAAGATGAAACTACGTATGTAAACATGGTAACGCGAAAGATTAAAAACATGAAAAATAACGCGATGAACTCCCTTCAATCGTGCTTGTATCTACGTTCCGTGATGATTGTCTCCGTGATCGGCCCTCTAACGTGACTCCGAAAGCTCCGAAAAGTCGCCGGAAATCGCCCTAAAATCGCCCCTCGCTGTCTCGTGAAAGTTCGATACCGAATAATGACCCAAAACCCGGATAAAATAGCTGAAAATCGCGAAACAGAGTGTTACGCGACCTGCCACGCGACTTGCAAGTCGCGTGGTAAGTCGCGCGTGTTGTTTTTGCATCCTAGGTCATTTTCTGGTTCGCGGGTCGGGTCCTGGTTCGGTCGCGGGTCTTGGGCTTGGCTTTTGGGCTCCCGTTAGGCTTCATTTTGACTCGTTTTGGGCTCTTTTTAGCTTCTTTCTCGAGAAATGCCGCCTTTTAGCTAACCTGCATAAATCACTAGATAAACCGTAAAATACACGCCTTTTTACTTGAATACAAGACAATCTCATTGGTTTGAGAACTGGAAATAACGCCAAAAAGTGGCGTTATCAACAACCCCAAACCGAGCGTTGCTTGTCCCCAAGCAAATTAGCGATAAAACAGAATTAACGCACATATCAGTGAAAATAAGATAACTGCACAATTCCCAATCGGTACCAAGTGATGCATCTGTGATTTCCCATACCCGTGAATATCTATCTCACTCTCGCCTCATTCTCATTTCGTTTGACCTATGACCTTCCATTGGGAGTTGAACTCGTGACTGTTCCGATCACATCGGGGTTAGACTAAGTCTGAACATACTAGGGAAAACATTTCGCCTCGACCCTACCTCACGGGATACTCTCGTTTCGCTCTCGAACCTAGGTTATCGCTTGTGTTGTCATGTTTAAGGAGGTTATGTACAAGAATACTCAAATTATTACATGACAACTCTAAGGAAAGACGCACAATTGTCCAAAAAGTTGATCTCAGAAGGAATCAAGTAGCAAGACAGGGAGTATCGGTAAAGGTATTCGTAAACCGTAATCACATCTTCCAAAAGATCATCCACGTCTTTACAAGGGTTGTAATGGGGCTAAGGTTAAGGCTATGAAACGAAGGGTAAGAGGATCCAAAAATCCTTGGCGTGTCATTCATTGGCAGATCTGAACTTTTCTACTTCAACCTCTATCAGTTGGCCCTATTTGTCACTCTTGGAGTCACTTTGACTCCCTTATTATGCAGCTCTAAGTGCTATCTAAACACTGTATTTATTCTCCTTCTTTTTTTTCTTTTTTTTTGGAACTTCATTGGTCCTCTTTATTTGATTGGGGTATCATTGGCCCTCTTTTCTATTTCTTGACTGGCCTGATTTCTTTCTTTTCCGCTCTATCTCTCTAAGTTCATTACTTCTTCCGATTGACACACTTTCGGATTGGGTTGGCTAAGGCTTATGGCTAAGGGTTTATTGATGGGTTTAGAAACGAAAAGGTGAGTGTTTGGCTGCAAAGGGGCTAAGGGTACACGCAGAAGGGTAAAAGGTACGATAGCTAAAAACAGGTTAAATAAAACACACAATGCCTGGAATCATATCTTAAGGTCCACACGATATGGTCTACTATACCCTTACCTAATATCCCGATGTTCGTCTTTGCTACTCAATGCAATAATGTAGCGAGATCATTCTACATTCACGACAAGGAGTTCGAAAAAGTGTATATGAATTTAGTGTATGAATCCCTCGAAATGAAAAACATCTTTTCAAGGCTCAGAACTCACTATTGGGTGGTCTCCACTAATGTCCCTAGTCATGTCCTTTCCCGGTCTTTCCCTAACGGTCACGTCACTATCACAAGATTCTTCCCACAATGGTCGGTCTCAATCATTCAAAACAAAAAAATTTAGCTACTTTGATCTAGACTCTCAGAGGTGCAGGAAATCTACGTGCATAACTTGGGCCCGATTAGGCAACCCCAAACCTTACCCACACATTGTCCCCAATGTGCAAGTAAAATCGCAGGCGATGCGACGCAGTCATTGTGCAGTTATTAAGAAGAGCAGGAAAGGCATCTTATAGCATAGCATAAAAAGACTACCCAAAGTTTCCAAAAATAGGCACCCCAAACCTAGGCCGTGGCCTAGGTTTGCCAAATAAAAGCCAACCCCAAACCTCGGTAAAACTGAGGTTTGCACAGGGTCTAATGTGAGTGTGTAGATGGTTCAAAAATGAGGCACCCCAAACCTAAGTGAAACTTAGGTTTGTTGCATCTCGTGCAATTAAAATAGACAACATATCAAGCACCACTCTTTTAGCAGAGAAATGATTAGAACATACCTGTTTTGCCCGACCAGAGGAGCTTCTTAAAAGATTGAGCATTTGGAGAAGGAGGGAAGGGCATGCACACACAAAAGAAACAAACAAACGACGAAAGAAAAACAAGAAAACAGAAACACACAAAGCAAGAAAGGAATAAAACTGCATGAAAAACGAAAAACGAGGCAAATGGGACTCCCGCGGTTTAGCCCGCGACTTGCAAGTCACGTGGCAAACTGCGTAACCCTCTGTTTCAGAAAACCAACAGAGAGCCCCGCGACTTGCTGCGCGGTATGCAAACCGCGTGACAAGTCGCGTATGTCCCTGTTTCAGCTATTTTTGACTTTTTCGATTTTTCGATTTTTATGGCTTTTTCATTATTTAACACACTCAAAAATAAAAATAAAACTAAGCACGCAAATAACAAGGAAAACAAACCTTGGTGGGTTGCCTCCCACCCAGCGCCGTATTTAAAGTCGTGGCACGACTGTGCGGTCTTAACTCGGCTCAGTATCCGCGGAATTATACCGTCCACACTTACGGTTCTTCGCGGACTCTCTCACACTTGGTCTTCCATGACCAGATCCGGATGCCTCTCCCTCTTGACCTCTCGTCTTCTCGAACATCTTAAAGATTTCGCTTTGGCCGCCGACTCGGAAGGTTATCTCGCCTTCTTCCATGTCAATCAAAGCTCGGCTCGTAGCCAGGAAGGATCTCCCCAGAATTAACGGGACCTCTTCGTCTTCGTCTATATCTATGACTACGAAGTCGACGGGAAAATAGAACTTACCTACCTTGATGAGCACGTCCTCGACCACTCCATACGGGTATCGGATTGATCTATCCGCGAGCTTCAGAGTCATGTATGTCGGGCTTACCTCACCCAGGCCAAGTTTCCTGAAAATAGAAAGAGGCATCAAATTAATACTAGCCCCTAAATCACATAAAACCTTATTAAAAGTAAACTCCCCAATCTGAATAGGGATAGAAAAACTCCCTGGATCTTTAAGCTTCAAGGGAAGCTTATTCTGAAAAATCGCGCTGCACTCTTCAGTGAGTGCAACGGTGGCCTGGTGATCAAGTGTCCTCTTCTTCGATATAATCTCCTTCATGAACTTAGCATAAGAGGGCATTTGTGTAAGCGCATCTGCAAAAGGGATGTTGATAGTTAGCTTTTTGAAAACATCAAGAAACTTTGAAAAATTGACATCATCCTTTTGCGCTTTCAATCTGCTCAGGTAAGGTACGCTTGGAGTTGCCGGCTTGACCGGTGGTTTGATTCCTTTCTCTTTCGGCTTCTTGCTCTCTTCAACCACGACTTCTTCGTCATTCCTCTCGTTTTCTTCCTTCGAACTCTCTCTATCGGCCTCCAACTCTTCTTCGACTTCCTTTGGTGAAGACTTGCTTACCGGGTCTCTAATCACTTCCTTGCCACTTCTCAGATAAATGGCATTGCAATGCTCCCGGTTTTGCCTTTCGGGTTGACTCGGAAGTTTCCCGGGGGCTCGGTTTTGTAGGGTCTCGGAAATCTGCCCCACTTGCCTCTCGAGGATCTTGATGGCGGCGGTGTTTTGCTCGGTAGCCGCCTTGACAGGTTTGACTGTGCTGACTAATCCCTCGACTGTATTGTCCATTTTAGACATGAACTTCATCATCATGTCCTCGAGTCCCGGCTTCTTCTCCCCGGATGGTCCTTCATTCCTTTGGTAGAAACCTGGAGGACGATACACATTATTAGAATTAGAAAATTGAGAGGAGTTAGAGAAATTACCTGGCTGTTGTTGGTCGAGTTGACTCCATGAAAGATTGGGGTGTTTTCTCCACCCTTCATTGTACGTGTTCGAGAAAGGATCGTTTCTCGGCTGGTTCCGGTTTTGCACAAACTGGACTTGATCGGGTGTTTCCGGAGTACCTCTATGCAGCTGATTTGTGATAAGGGCCAGTTGAGCTTTCAGTTCATTCAGCTCATTACTCTCTTGGACACTTGCAACTCGTCTTACCGCTGATCTCGGAGTGGAGAAGCTATGTTCGTCCAAGTTCTCAATCAGCTCGCACGCTTCCTCATACGACCTGTCCATTAGTGCTCCACCCGCGGCAGCTGTGATGTCGTTCTTATATTGCGGGTGGAGTCCACTGAAGAAGGTCTGGATGATGACCCAACCCTGTAGTCCATGATGAGGACACTTTTTGATCATGTCCTTATCACGCTCCCAAGCCTCATATAACGTTTCCTGATCCCATTGAGAAAAATGGGTGATCTCCGCCATTAGTTGGGTGGTTCTGCTCGGTGGGAAAAACTTTTGGAGGAAGGCTGCTTTCAACTGTGCCCAAGTAGTGATCTGATCTGACGGTAGGCCTCCTATCCATATTTCAGCTCGACCTTTTAATGAAAAACTGAACAGCCTCAGTTTGATTGCGTTCTCCTCCATCCCGTTGATCTTGAAGGTGCTACAAATGCGCTCGAAAGCCCGGAGATGAGCGTGATGATCTTCGGTCGGTGCTCCTCCATATTGATTTTGATGCACCATTACGATGGTGCTCGGCTTTATTTCGAAATAGTTAGCCGCATTAGTAGGTGGTTGAATGCCTGTCCGTGCGGCCGCCACATTAGGATCGGCAAATGACCGCATCGGAACTCTTTCCGGTGGCGGTGGTGGATTGTTGCGGCGAGGTGGTCTCTCTTCGTCAGACATCTCGAATTTCAGATTCCTTTTGGCTTTCGCTTCCTTACGCAACCGACGAGCGGTTCTTTTGATCTCCGGATCAAATTGTTCGATCTCTTTTCCTCGGGTCGTCCTTGGCATAAACCAAGTGGTACCTGAAAAGAAGACAGTAAAGTCAATAATCCGAAAACTGAGAGTGATGGAAAAATAACAAGAAAAGAAAATGCTCAATCTAATAGCGCGTCTAGATGGTAGTGTTATTAGCTACAACTAGTTCCCCGGCAACGGCGCCAAAAACTTGACACGGGGTTTTCATACCCCACGAATCTTACCGCAAGTGTACGGGTCGAAGTCAAGTAATAGTACTTTAGAAGTACGAGTATCGAATCACGGGGAACTAGGAACTAAGTATCACAATTACTATACGAACTATTAACTGAACTGTCAAATTTGGAAGATGGGTTTTAAACTAAATTCTAGCAAATCACAACTTAAACGCAAACAAGGCAAAGAACAATTTAGGAACTTCGATAGAGAGAAAAGTTGAGGGTTGGAAATCCTCCGGTTCTACACATGCACACAAACAACTCAAACAATTACCAGTTTATCCCCTTAACGATTCCCAAATCTTTTAAAGTCACCGGTGTTCTCTTTCAAGCCACAACGGGTTTTACTTTGAAAAGGATAAGTTTAATCTCTCGATCTCACCTATGGATTCCAAAACACATTAAGTACTTGATTTATGTTAAATTGGCTAGATTTTATCTCTCGATATCAACCTAACGGTTTAATTGGGACTAAGACTTATTCAGTATATCTCTATCACTGATTTATCGTCTTAGGCATGCAATTCCTAGTTCTATTTAGCAGTTAATTCTCTCGAACTCAACTGAAAATAATAAATCAATTAAAAGCTATCTAGACTTTCAAAGGCATTAAACACAAAATAACATGCTTTATTAATCAAGGAAAAACCAATAAAAGTTCAAATCATCTGGTTACATGCTTTATAAACCGAATTCATTCCAACCCCCAACACGAACCGGTTAGTTCATGTCGATGGTGGATTCAAACACAAGAGAGAAAGATGAAACTACGTATGTAAACATGGTAACGCGAAAGATTAAAAACATGAAAAATAACGCGATGAACTCCCTTCAATCGTGCTTGTATCTACGTTCCGTGATGATTGTCTCCGTGATCGGCCCTCTAACGTGACTCCGAAAGCTCCGAAAAGTCGCCGGAAATCGCCCTAAAATCGCCCCTCACTGTCTCGTGAAAGTTCGATACCGAATAATGACCTAAAACCCGGATAAAATAGCTGAAAATCGCGAAACAGAGTGTTACGCGACCTGCCACGCGACTTGCAAGTCGCGTGGTAAGTCGCGCGTGTTGTTTTTGCATCGTGGGTCGTTTTCTGGTTCGCGGGTCGGGTCCTGGTTCGGTCGCGGGTCTTGGGCTTGGCTTTTGGGCTCCCGTTAGGCTTCATTTTGACTCGTTTTGGGCTCTTTTTAGCTTCTTTCTCGAGAAATGCCGCCTTTTAGCTAACCTGCATAATTCACTAGATAAACCGTAAAATACACGCCTTTTTACTTGAATACAAGCCAATCTCATTGGTTTGAGAACTGGAAATAACGCCAAAAAGTGGCGTTATCAGTCACTCTTAGAACGGAGAAACATTACCCAAGTGAAGCGAGAGAATTCATCAACTATGACCAGCGTATATTTCTTTCCAGCGATGGATTGTTTGTTAACAGGACCAAACAAATCCATATGGAGTAGTTGTAGAGGAGATGACACTGAAGAAACTTGCTTTGACTTAAAGCTTGCTTTGGTCTGCTTCCCTTTTTCATACGCTGAACATAAAGACTCTTTGGCGTATGAATGCTGAGGTAGACCAGTGACTAACTCTTTTGATGAAAGAGTGTTCAGTGTCTTGAAATTTAGATGAGATAGCCTCTTATGCCATAGCCAGTTGACATCAGATGAGGCCTTTGAGAAGAAACATGAGTTCTCAGTGGTTGTTGAGTCCATGTTTATTACATAAACATTTTCCAAACGATAACCGCTGAGAGCTATCTTCTCCTTTTTGTCAGCGACAAAGCAGGATTCCTTAGTAAAGATTACTTTGTTATCCATGTCGCAAAGTTGACTGATGCTTAGAAGATTATGCTTCAGCCCTTCAACATATGCGACTCTTCTGAAGGAGGTTGTACCATTTGAAAGTACACCATACCCTCGGATATGTCCTTTTCCATTTCCACCGAAAGTCACAGAGGGACCCTTCTCTTCCTTGTATTCAGCGAGCAGGCTTTTCTTTCCAGTCATGTGTCTAGAGCATCCGCTATCGAGATACCAGATACCCTTCTTAACCTGCAATACAAAGGAAGATTGGTTTTTCTTGGGTACCCACTTAACCATGTATACACATTTGTCAGTGGAAGTAGTTGGAATGGAAGATTCAGCAGTCTTCGCAGCATTTGAAGATTCAGCTTTGTCTTTCTTCACTTTAGTTAATTTCTTAACCTCAGTGGTAGGATTCACCTTGACCTGATTTGCACCAGGGTTGGTCTTCTTTGCCTTGGGGACAATCTTCACCTTAGCTATCTTTTCAGCTTTGGTGGCTGTGGGGCACTTACTAGCAATATGATCGGTAAGTCCACAGTGATAACATTTCCTATAACTAAAAGTAGTTCTAGGACCATTTGAATGCTGAGCTTTTAATTTTGAATTAGAAGTGCCAGCACCAAGTAAACTATTGGCTTTAGAAATGGGACGAACATTCAGTTCTTCAGATTTCTTACCAAGGACATCCAATCTGAGTCTAAGAGTAGATCGCTGAATAGATCCAGAGATCTGCTTCCTTGATCCAGAGAGATGAGCCACTGAAGCTTTAGAAGCATTCAACTTTGGTACTAAGGTACCCTTCTGAGGATTCTGGTAAATAACAATTCCTTTACCTTTGTCTTTAGAGACAGAGGTAGGTTTTGAATAAACCATTTTCTCCTTGCCTTTTGAGGAGGTAGGAGTTTCCTCAGGGATTGGTGTAATGGACGAGGAGCACTGAGAAGATGAAGTATCAGCGACTGAGGATACGAACGTTCCAAATTTAAGCATTGAACGCTCAATGGTTGGTTTTGGAGTATCATATTTGTAACCCAAACCACGTTTATCACTCAGGGGAATTTGAGACTTTATTATCTCAGTGATCTTTGTTGAAGAATTACACCATCTTTCAACAGTAGCTTTTTCAGCTTTTAATGCAGCGATAGCTTCTGCTCGTTCGATTTTGACTAGCTGATTTAAATATACTTGATCTTTAAAATCTTCTTCAATTTTAGAAAGCTTTTCTATTTTGAAGGTGGCAGTTTTTAAGCTTTTCAGCGAGATCAAGGTTTTGGTTTTCAACCACAGTTTTGCCGTTCATGGCTTCGTATAAACTTCTAGTCAAGAGATCGATCTTACGGAGACTATCAGCTTTATCAATATTTGCAATATTGGTAAAGAAAGAAGGTGATACCTGAATAGCAGATGTTGAAGTGGAGGGAATGTCTGAACCTTCTTCCTCTTCTTCAATCTTGGCTATAAGACATAGATTTGCTTCATCATCTTCAGAGTCAGATGATGATGCTTCTTCATCAGAAGCAACCCAATCATAGTCAGCCATCAGGCCTTTATTCTTCTTCTTAAAGCTTTTCATCTTAGCATATTTTTCTTTCAGCTTTGAATATTTGTCATCTTTATTCCTTGGAACAAAGGGTTTCTTTGTAAAAGCTGAGGGTCTAGACACTTTCTTAGACCTGCACTCGTTAGCGAAATGTCCTGTCTTTTCGCAGTTAAAACAAGTAGCAGTAGCCTTATCAACAAAAGCTGATGATCTAGGCTTGTCAGTTATGGAAAGAGGTTTGTTCTTTCTAAACATTTTCTTTTTGGAAAATCTCCTGAACTTCTTAGTTAGGAGAGCCAAAGATTCATCATTATCTGAATAATCAGAATCTGATGACCTTTCAGAGTTACTTTCTAACTCAGTGATAGTGACCGAGGGTCGCTGAGTAGAAGGTTCCTCTGAGATTAAAGCAACATGGGTGCTTTTGGAATCTTTTACAAGATTCTTCTTAAGATGGCTCGATTGCTCATGATTCAGCAACGTGCCATATAAGGTTGAAAGGGTCATTGATTTTAGATCCTTTGACAGCTTGAGACACATAGAATAATTGTCCCAGCTTTCAGGTAAACATTCTAGAAACTTTGTCAGCACTTCAAAGTTAGAATATTCCTTACCAACAGTTTTCAGATCTATAATTAAACAATTAAAACGTTGGTGAACTTCAGAGAGAGATTCATTCTTACCAGAAATGAAGCTTTCGTATTGTCTTACCAGGTTGATCTTTCTTGAGTCCTGGACTTCAGACGTTCCTTCATACTGAACACATATTGTGTCCCACATGGCTTTTGATGTTTTCAGATTCATGACGGAATGGTAGACTTCGTCAGGAAGGGCCATGGATAGTATGGATCTGGCTTTTGTATATATAGCCACTTTCTTCTTATCTTCGTCGGTCCACAGAAAGATTTCCTTAGGGACCAGCCTTTCTGGAATAGCAGGTCTATTCTCAGCGGCTGGAACAGCAGCATCAATTCTTACAGGGATGAATGGACCATTTTCGAGATAGTAAGGCATAGTAGGGTCTACACCTTCTAAGAAGAGTGTCATCCTATTTTTCCATAAGTTGAAGTTATCTTTGGAAAATCTAGGGGTTTAGCAAGAGAACCATTGTCTATATAATTTGTGTTTGTGTTGGTGGCCATTTTCAGATAATAGCAAGGAAGAGAAATATCTTAGATTAGATCTTGTTTATGAGATTAAACAAATCTGCTCTGATACCACTTGTTGGTCCCGAAGGCCTATACAAGTTTGTAGAAGGGGGGGGGGGGTTGAATACAAACTCACAGATTTTACTTTTCTAAATTGTTTATTGATAAATCATTAACAATTTACAGCTTGTTGCGGAAACAAGATTAAGGATAAACCTAAATCTAAACAAGTTGGAACACTAAGGTTTCTTGCACTAAGAGAGATAAGGAAATTACTAATAATAACCTATCTTGAGATAAGAGATTGAACTTGTCCAGAGTTAGCAAGTTACTTCAAATGAAGTGGGTTCATCTCTTTATATACTGCATGCATTTAATGCAAGTTAGTATACACTTTACACGTGTCATCAGCTGGTTGGTTGCATGTCATTGACTTTTGTTGACAACCTTAGTAGCCGCATGGATGAACAGTGTAGTATCAGAGTGGTTGTACGATTTCAGATAGTCGGAGGTTCTTTTCTGACATTTCGTACGGAGTCGTGCAAGGGTGGTTAAGACAAAAGTACTTTGTACGGAGGACTTCATGATCAGCTTTCATTGATTCAGAGCATTATCATTTTCTATTCAGCGAATGATAAAGTTCAGCGATAGCTGAAGTCTTGTACTTGATACTTCACGTTGAGTGGACAAATCTGAGTCTTCGCTGATCCGCATCGGTTCATTAGGAGACTTGTCGCTGGTTCTTGAGCTTGATCTTCGACTTCAGCGTAGAACCTTTGTTGACGTGAAACTTGTCTTCACGGATCATAAGTAAACAACTAACTTATCAGCGATCATCATAATGACTGAACAGACTCAGAGCATTAATGATGAACAGTGTTCGCTGAATGTTTAATTTAAAGAGCGAGAGTTTCTATCAGCGGTACTGTAAGATCTTAGTACTTATCAGCGATAGTGAAACTCTGATACATATTGTTTACTTACAATTTTCACTAAGTATAAGAGAGGGTCATTATCAAATCACTGAGGGTTTGGATCAACAGGAACTTCAGGTTGAATTTCAGGCTCAGAAGCTGGAACAGTTGTAAGTTCACTCGGAGTTTCATTAGTTGCACCAGAAGTACTTGCACCGACATCTTCAGATGGACCGGAGACATTAACACTCGTCTGTTGTGAAGTTGCATTTACGGAAGAGATAGGTGGTTCCATATCTGCACAATATTCCATAAACGCATCATAAAATAACAAATCTAAATCTTTAGTATTATTATTATTTAATACAGAATTTGAAAACTGTTTTGGCACAAGTTCTACTCCTTTTTTAGTAGAAACTCTAGATTTTTGTCCGAGTTCTGAACCGTGTTGTCCAGAATTCAAAGTCACACTCTCGTCAAACGTAACGTTGATGCTCTCGATTACCGTTTTTGTACGATAATTGTAGATTCGGTATGCTTTCGAATTCAAGGAATAGCCAATAAAGATC
The DNA here is from genome assembly GCA_033807775.1 of Saussurea involucrata. Lineage (NCBI taxonomy): Eukaryota > Viridiplantae > Streptophyta > Magnoliopsida > Asterales > Asteraceae > Saussurea > Saussurea involucrata. The sequence goes on along the minus strand of JAWVWS010001018.1, from coordinate 158,599 downwards.
CCCTCATCAGCCTTGACTTGGAACTTTGTAAGGTGTTCTCGATCTTTTAGGACAAAACACTTGCATCCAAAAACACGCAAAAACTTGATGTTAGGTTTGCGATTATTGATTATTTCATATGCAGTTTTATTAAGACGTTTATTAATAATTGTCCTGTTTTGAGTAAAACATGCTGTGGAAACTGCTTCAGCCCATAAACTTAGAGGAAGACCCGAATAGGCAAGCATCGCTCGAGCTGCTTCTACAAGAGTCTGATTCTTTCTTTCAACCACTCCGTTCTGTTGTGGAGTAATTAGTGCAGAAAAATTGTGAGAAATGCCAACAGATTCAAGAAACGATTGTAGAGTTGCATTCTTGAATTCAGTCCCGTTGTCACTCCTTATTTTTTGAACTGGACGTTGTAGAAGGATTTGAATCTTTTTAATGAACTTGATAATTTGCTCACGTGCTTCAGATTTGAGTCGTAGGAAATCCAGCCAAGTATAGTGTGAGTACTCATCAATCATCACTAAGATATACTTCTTTCCTCCCATCGATTGAGTCCTCATCGGGCCACAAAGATCCATGTGAATTAACTCCAAGGCATTGTTGCAGTTAGACAAAGTTTTGGACTTGTGTGAGACGTGTTTCATCTTTCCCATCTCACATGCCGGACAAATAGAGACTTTGTCAATTTTCAATTCAGGAAGCCCGGAAACTAATCCATCAATCCTTAGCTTGTTGATGCTTCAAAAGTTTTGGTGAGACAGTCTTCTATGCCACAACCAACATTCATCTTGAGAAGCTTTTGACACAAGAAATACTTTATTTGAAGCAATAAGACTTGCAAAATCAGTCATATATAAATCTCCGCATTGTTTCGCTCTGAAGATTTCTGACCATTTCTCATCCACAACATAACAAATTTTTTTGTCAAATATAACCTTACAGTCCTTGTCGCAAAACTTACTTATGCTGAAAAGATTATGCCCTAAACCTTCAACATATAGAATCTTCTCAATTGACATCGAATCATTCTTCAACATTCCGTAGCCTCGAACGTGACCTTTTGAGTTGTTGCCAAAACCCACCGACCCGCCAGGATGTACAGTAAAATCATGCAATAAATGCTTGTACCCCGTCATGTGTCTTGAAGCTCCCGAATCAATGACCCACTCATGACGGTCCTGTAAAAGAAGATTACCTTATCTTAGGTACCCATATCTGTATGGGTCCTTTTTTGTTAGTACGGATCAGTTTGTTTATCACAGTTGATGAACCTTCAATTTTGCCTTTAAAAGTAAGTTCATTTTGTGAATTTGGTTTGTTTTCTTGACCTTTAGGAAGCCATTTCCAAACCATATTCACCTCAACTGATTTTGTTTCCTTCTTTTTATTCTGTTTGTTTGTTCTGAAACCGAACATTCTTGCAAATTTATTAGCTGAAGCTTTTAAAGAATGTGAAGTATTGGACTTTTTGTTCTTAGGAGCATTGTTATTCAGCTTGAAATAGTTGTCCCAACAATAAGCACAATGTATTCTTCTTTTAGCTTGTGTCAACAATTTAGAATCTGAAATTGCGGAATTTTTATTGTCACAAGCATTGCAAACATTACAAGAATGTATACAAATTTTATTCAAAGAACAACATTTCTTATCATCGGTACTCCTATCCTTGCTATTTGTAACACGCTCCTTCAAATCCACGCACTTTTCTTCATCCATTTCTGAAGAAGAAGAAGATGAACTGTTAGAACTCTTAGATTTAGAAGAATCATTCGAACAAGAATCAGATTTGGTTCCGGATGATTCTTCTTTCTCATAAGCACTGCATTCTTTATCATTTGAATCTGAATTGGACTAAAATAAAGAATTATCAAAGCATACAAATGATGATTTTTCTATAGAAAATGAGTCTTTTGTCTTAAGATTAATTCCTTCAAAAGAACATTTTTCTTTTGCTTTGTCTGAACTTGAAGATTTAAACTGATCTGTTACATTGATTTGAATACTTTTTACAAGTATTTGAATCTTTAGATTTTGATAATTCAAATAATTTGGATTCAAGATTTCGAATATCAGTCCAAAGATTAGAATTAACTTTTAGACTTTGAGATAAATCAATTCCAATATTTTCATTATCCTCTTCTAATTTTTCAAATTGTAATTTTAACTCAGAAATTTGATTTTCTAAGTCAACAATCTTAAGCAATGCTGAATCTAGATCAGGAAATTCAGAAGTGGTTTCATGAGCAAATTCCTTTTTGTTAGAATCAGATTTAATACTTGACTCCTTTTCGTCACAAGATTCAGACTTGACAGATTTAGGTTCATCAGATTTAGAATCAGAAGATTTATCCATAGATTCATTTGATGGATGAGAAATCAACTATTAGACTATGGCCTCCAGCTCTCCAAAATTCCAATCTATTGCGACAGCACTAGTGCCATCGCTATAGCAAACAATCCAGTGCTACACTCAAAGACCAAACACATTGAGATCATGTATCATTTTATCAGAGATCATGTGATGAATGGTGATATAGAACTTAATTTTATCCCAACTGACTTTCAGTTAGCCGATCTTTTTACCAAACCTCTTGATGAGACAAGATTCAACTTTCTCATCAGCGAGCTTGGAATGTTGAACCTTGAAGAATAATTCTTCAGCGGTAAAGTATTGGATCAGTGATAAAGAAATTTGTATTCACTCATTCCTCATTTAATCTCTGAACAAAACTGATTCGCTGATATCAAGGTATGTTCTATCTCTTAAACGTTGAAGTTCGCTTCAACATGCTGAATTTCAAAATAAATTACATCGTTGAATATCTCTTCCTTTCAGTGATTCTTTTGAAACTCTAAAATCTCACTGATATTTCCAATCAGTGCTTCTATATTTTGAAAATGTCCCTGAGTTTTTTTTTCAAAAACCCTCAGAGACAACTTAAAATATGAAAAGACATTTGTGACGTCATCACAACGGATAAACCCTGGCACGACCTTTCAACTGACACGCTCGCCCGTTTCGTTTTCTTGTCCAATAAGATTCAAGGGACGAGTCACGTGTCATCATGATAAACTTTTCCCGCTCATTAGTTTCTCTCTCTACTCTCACTATATAAACCCTTCGAGTTTATATTTTTACCTTTTATGCTCTCGAACTCTCCAAAGGCAAAAGAATTTTCTTGCATCTCTAAGCTTTGGATTTCTACGAACTTGTAATTCATCACCTCGTATTTCAACAAAACAGGTTCACATTTTCTACCTTTAATCCTTTTTAAACTTGTTTTTGATCTTATTCTTGTTCTTAAAATATCAAACAAATGCACTTTCTAAACGACATGAAATCTTCTTCTTCAAAATTTCATGAACACAACTTGTTTATAGGTTGTTCTTGTAAGTTTAAAACAAAAATCTTAAACTTATGCTTTTCATACGTTTTTCCAGAATCCTTTCCATAAAAGGAAACTGGAAAACAAGAAATTTCACTAGTTTTTGTATTTCTTTTCAAAACTAGAAACCCTTTTTACCATCTTCCCAAAATGGAAACTGGAAAACCCAAAAACCCTTATTTTGGAATCTTTCTCCATTTTAAGCTCTTGTCTCATCTTCTTCTACATCTTTTGCTACTCTGAACAAAAATTGCTTCCACTGATGTTGATGCAACTACTACTCCGGCTGCCCCTCTCTTCCAAAGGGATGCAAACATGAAACCCTCCATTAGCCAAATCATATTCCAATCCAACAATCCCTACGCTCTCTTGGAATTCCCCAAGAAAAAGATGGTCACACATCTTGATGATGCAGTCACCTTCATCAAGACCTGCCCTCTTTCGACTGCCATGACCATTAAACCCCAAGCCCACAAAAGACTCTTGCAACAATTCTGGTACACAGCGCATCGTGTCACTGTCACTTCCTCGAAGAACCCTAACCGACAATACGATGCTATCTCCTTTGAAACTGAACTAGGGGAGGCAAAGCTCACCCCTGGAGCAATACGCTCAGCGTTGAATCTCCTGGATCCAAACATCATCCATTCGTATCCTTCCCTGATCCCACCACTCCATAAGGAAAAGAGGAAATCATCCATTTCCTTGACTGCATGGGATACATGTGGAACCCTGACCGTTTCGGAGTCCCTGAGAAGAAAATCACTACAGTTCTAAAGAACAAGATGCCGTCTGAGTTGAATTTCATTTTCACTCACGTCATCAGTTGCATGACTGCCATGCCAAGACAGGCTCGCATGATCAGGCATCCAAACCTCAGACTGCCATGGCCTATGCCTTACTGAAGGGTCTTCATGTCGATTGGGCCAAAGTGATCTTTGAAGATCTGATGGAGAAAGTGGAGGCGCCTGAAAGATCAGTTATGGTCCCTTACCCTCGCTTTCTCAGCATCATATTCGCCCATGACATGAAAGACGATCACCCCAAAGTTGGTGACCTAAAACTCTCTCGGGTTGGCCCGAAAGTACTGGACTTCAAGCATGTCCCCAATGAGGTACGTCTCTCTACTCTTCTCACTCTTCTTCGCTCACCTTCTTCCACTTCTGCAGCTACCTCTATGGCAGTGATCGACCCTACCGCCGATACCCAGGTTGCAACCACCACCTCTTCCAAAAAGAGGAAACAATCTACTACCCCCCCTTGGCATCCATAAGTCCAAATAGATTCCAAAGGAGCAACCCAAGCCTTCTCAGGCTGAAGACTCCACGTCGATCCCTCTGTAGACAACGATGGAAAGTTTCGTGGTACACTCCGCCACATCCACTGAACCAACCACTTCCATACCCATTTCAGTGCCTCAGTGGACTGAAACTTTCTTGGATGAGAACCCCCAATCCTTAGCGCCTCAAAGCGTTGTGGAGGCTATTTCCAACGGATCCAATGTTGACACTGCTACCACCACCCTCTTCACAACCTTTGCTTCTCCCTCACATTCTTTGGTCTCTTCATAATTCATCTTCCCTACTGCCTCACCTACAAACATTATACATCTAGATGACAGTGCTGTTGCTGACCTCCAACAAATGATTCAGCAAAACCAATGACCTGCAGGTGTTTCTAGATCTTCCTCGCTGGAGATGGACATGGCCTATTACTCAAGTCATCCAGACATCCACAACTTCTCTGACCCACCTACAGGTATCCTAAACATTCCTCTCTTTGGACCCCGAACTTCTGAGTTTTCCTTTGTTCATAAGTTATTTTCTGTTACAGGTCCTAATTTGGACACTATCAGCAACTCCCTCAAGGAGATCGTTGAAAAGGTGGAAACACTCACCACCACCATATCAAATAACACTACAGCGGTTACAGACGCTGGAGAGACCCTAAAAAAGGTGGAAACAGCTGTCAAGGATACGGCTTCATCCACTGACTTCACTAAAGTGGATGGAGGCCTAACTACAGTGAAAACGGCCATCACCAACAACACCTCCAACATCAACAAGTTGACCACCGCTGTCACTGAACTAACCACTGAGGTTTCATCTCTCAGTGGTGTAGTAAAATCTATACAGACCAACAAAACCGGTCTACAAGGTGAGGTGAGCAGCCTCACAACAGAAGTCGCTGACGTCAAAGCCCTGCTCACCAAGATCCTCGAGTGTATGGAAGCTTCCACTGTACCTACATCTCACTTCTCCCAGGTTGACCGGGAAAAGATGGAAATGGCAGTGGACTTCATTCTCCAAGGCGTCCTTGCTATTTCTGGCCTGGAAGATAGAATGGCAGTGGTGGAAACACAACTTGGGATCCCTGGCCAAGAAGACAGGGACCCTAAGTCTCATGATGTTGATGCTGCTGAGACTACTACCTCCCCCATTCATCATGAGGAAGAGGGGGAGAAGGAAGATGAAGACCTTCCCCATGATTCTGAGGGGGAGGATATTACTGAACAACCTCAGGATGATGTAAATCCTGAGGGAACTGAAAGAAGTCCCTTTCATTCTAAGGGGGAGAAAATCGAAGAACAAGCAAAAACTCCATTGCTTGTTGAATCCTCAGAGACTGATGAGGACGCTGACGCTGAAGACGAAGAAGACCTAGATCTGAAAGATGGCGAAGCTTCATCATCACCAAAAAATGATGATGATGATGATGATGATGACGATGAAGGTTTCGTCTTCCAGCGAAAGCAAGCAACGATCCCTGCTCAAAAGGGAGTCGTTATAAAAGAACAAGGGGAGGGGACCAAACCTAAATCTCCAGCGAAAGCGGCCAACCAAGGAAAACAAAAAGGCCTCGCTGATGACAACTTGGTCATTCTTATGACAAAGCCAGTTTGTCAGGTATGTTACTTTTTATTCCCATACACTGCATCCCTCCTCTACCCCTTCTCAATCTCAACCCTTCTCATTCTCAAACCTCTATACACTTAACTCATCCTTTCTCTATCTCTTCTCCTAAATGATCTAACCTCTGTGATCGTTTTGTTTCAGCTAGTCCTTTCCCCTGCTTGAGGTTCAAGCTGAACCTGAAGCTACTCAACCTTCAACAATAATCCCAGCCTCTAGAGCTAAAGAACAACAAATAATCCTGATCCTGAACTTCACTGAGACCGATGAAAATATTGATGAAGAAGAAGAACTGCTCTTCCATCCCAACGGACCTTCCTCGGCTACTAAAAAGTCAAGTGAAGATGAAAACTTAAAAAGAGCAGTGATGATCCAAAAGCTAGAAGATCAGCGTATTGTCCCTTCGCACCTTGGTTGCCTATCAAATCGGGAAATCGCTGAAGCCCTGAAAGTTAAACAACTCCTAGCTGAACGAAAGAAGGCTGAACAAAAAGACAAAGAATTCGCCTTAGAACTTGTTCAACGTTCAGTCAAGGATCCAGATCTGAAAAGGTTCCCTGTGGCTGTCCAACGAAAACTGATTAGAGACGCACAGAAGATCAGTGAGAAGAAAAGAAAAGTCAGTGATTCTACTATGGCCTGGTGTAAAGAGAAACGCCATTACAGAAGTCGCGCCTCAAGGATTAAATCTGTTATCTTGAAAGGGAAAATGGCAAGTAGTGTTCCAATAGTAGACATCGAAATCATCAGAGAAAATGGATTCAAGTCAACTCGCTACTTGTCAAACATTGACAAGCTTGGCTTCCCTGAATGGCTGGAGATGAGGGTAGCTATTCAACGATCGCGTTCAACATACAAGACTCATGTCGAGAAAGCTCTTAACAGGCTGATCGATACGGTAGCTTTAGCTGTTGACATCCCAAAACCTCCTCCAATCCAGTTAAAGCGACCTACTGCTAAGAAGAAGAAACCCTCAACTTCAGGTCCTCCGATTAGGAATGAAACGGGGATCGACTTTTCTCGTGAAGCAGTTCTTGGTCCTGATCCTGATCTCTCCGGACTCGATGTCTCTCTACCTCCCGCTGAAATATTCATCCCTGGTAAGGTTCTTAGTAATCCCTACGACATCTTCTTCTATGAGTGCACTGGTCGCCCATGTTTTCAACGAGTCTCTGAACTACACAAAGCTCCCATCAAACAGCTCAGAGATTTACTTTATTGGTGTGACTACATAAAGGACCTCCATGCAATCTTTCTGAAGCCCCCGATCTTCAAAGAAGCAAAGAAAAGAAGAGATCAGGGAGTAAAAGTCCTTGATTGGATGATTCCTTAAACTGATACTCTTGACGAACTACTCGTCAAGAAAGAACCTGAATAGCTGATAGGATCTCCTTTTGTAATTCTTCCATCTTTATCAGCTTGTAACTTTTTGTACTTGTAATTATTATTCGATGTACTTGTAATTTTCCACTTCCCCTTGTAATCTTTACGAAGTTAATGAAAAATTTCAGTGAATGTACTTTACTCCATCAGTACTAGAAAAGATCCCTGAAAACAGTAAATGGGACACGCTTTTTACGAGTTCTTTTTATCCTTATGTTTTCTTACTTGTCAATTTTCTTTTATTGTTAGGTCATCATCAAATAGGGGGAGTGTTGATCTAAACCCTCAGTGATTTGATAATGACCCTGAGAAACACTTAGTGAAAATTGTAAGTAGACAATATGTATTAATGTTTTGTCATCAAAGAAAATATATTAAGTTTGTTTAGTATCGCTGATGAAAAACATACGCTTTAAATTCTTACTTCAGCAAACATTGTACATCAGTGAGCCCTGAGCCTGTTCAGTCTCACTGATAATCGCTGATAACTTATGTTGTTTACTTATGATCCTTGAAGACAAGATTCACGTCAACTATGTTCTATGCTTAAATCGAAGATCAAGCCAAAGAACCAGCGACTAAGTCTACTAGTGACCTGATGTGGATATCAGCGAAGCCAAGACTTGTCCATCCCACGTGAAGTTTCAAGTAGAAGACTTCAGCGAACGCTGAACTTTATCATTCGCTGATAAAGAATCATTCAGCGAACGCTGATCATGAAGCCTCCTGTACCGGCAACTTTTGTCTTATCCCCTTGCACGCCTCCGAACGATTTTGTCAGAACGGACATCCCTTTTGTCCAGAATCATACAACCAACTCTGCTACTACACTGTTCATCATGCGGTCACTAGGTTGTCTACTGAAGTCAAACCATGCAACCAACCAGAGGCTGCCACGTGTAAAGGTATACTGACTTGCATTAAATGCATGCAGTATATAAAGGAAAACCTACTTCATTTTGAAGTGATCGACCATTTCCTCTCTCGTTGAACTACTGTGTGAAAGAAATATTATCCTTAGTTTTTCTTTATCTCCTTTATCTCTTATTTCTAGTGCAAGAACTCTTAGTGTTCTCATAGTTTGTTTAGATTAGGTTTATTCCTTAATCTTGTTCCGCAACAAACTGTAAATTGTTTGATATATATCAATAAACAATTTAGAAAGATAAAAATCGTGTGTTTGTATTCAACCCCCCCCCCTTCTACAAACTTGTATAACCCCTTTGGGACCAACAATTTATGGTTGGAAACTTATGGATCTAGGTTTTTGGAAGATTTGGCTTGAGGATTCAAATTTTTCAAAGGAGCTCAAGTTGAGGAAAATCTAGATTTAGCCTAAATCTAGCAAGGTGAGTTCAAGTTGATTTGTGAAAACATTGTACACGCCAAAAATGTTATTTTTCAAGTATTTATGTGTTTTACATGAAATTATCAGTTGTTGAGTTATTTGGGGGGTTTTAATTATTTGAAGTATTTAACTTTATAAACATTGTAAAATACACATATTTGGGATTTTTAGGTAGTTTGATAAATGAATCACAAATGAAAATGTTTTGATGATTTATTTCATAAATGGAGGTTATTTAGTAAAAATGCATTTTAGTGTTTGTTGGAAATATGCACAGTTTATGGTATGGTACGCTTTGAAAAAAAGATCGTGTGGGTCTTTGGATTTTTGACACTCCCGTCCTTGCGAACATTTTGGAAAATTGTAAACCTTTTGGTTTGGGGAAGAGATGTGTTTTGAGTACTTTGATGAGTACATCTCACGTATTGATATTTTAACGATTTAACTTACGAGTGTAAATCTTTTGGTATAAATGCAGCTTGATGGGTGTTTGGAAAATGATTTGTCTTAATCTAGAGTTGCGTGGAGTTACTTACGTATATGGAGCATGTTTCGTATAAACATGGGATATTTACGTTTTGTTGCATTTTATGACTTTTAACAAATGGTTTTTTAATTTATTGAACTTGTGGCTCGGTATTTGATTATGTTGGGTTTTGGGGATATTTGGCCAAGTTTTGATAGCTCAACGTAGAGATTTGGTCATAATTTATATTTATTTAAGAATTACATGTTTTGAATGCGCTATTTCATTCGTTTGGAGTCATGTAATATTTTAGACCTTATTGCTATGGATCCATAGGCACTCGAGTTTTACGTTCAATGATGGGACGTTAGTTTTCCACATTGTATCATGAAATAGGCATCGAGGTAAGGTGTAAGTCCTATGTGCTAGTATGTTTCTTGGATATGGATAACTCAATGTATAGACCTAGAGGGGTTGAAGTTGATACTCCATGTGTGTACGTTTTTAGTAGCCGAGCTCGACATCCAATACGTGAATCTCGATAACAATGATAAGTGACCTAAATTTGTGTGCCCGTCCAATACGTGAATCTCGTTTTTAGTAGCCGAGCTCGACATCCAATACGTGAGTCTCCCCCGTCACCGAAAGGTGTTGCTTTGGGTATTTACTTTTTTTCCATGTTTTCGGTGATGTAATTATATATTTACATGGATTGTTTTCCATGATTTATGGGCGATGTATTATGCATCATCCTTGTTTGGATGTTTTAAATAGTTGGGTTTTATTCACGTTTATATTATTAGGAAATCTAACATTTATCCATGTTTTGAGTGAGTTTTGGATTTAAGTTCATTTTTGGGAAATGCTTTATTTGAGAGCTTTCGTCACAGGAGTTGTGTGTATTGGGAAAGTGGGTTTTTTGTATAATTATAATAAATCCTTTTTGGAAATTATGTTTTCAAGCTACATCCTTTTCGTTTAACGAATTATTCAATCATGATGAAAACTCTTGAACTCACTAGGCGTTAGCCTAACCTTTTTATTTGTCGACATGTGCAACAGGTTTCGGTTGGGGATTGGTTCTAGTGACAGTATGAAGAGTGGAGAGCTAGATGTGTGTTCTAGAAATAAGTGGATTGGTGAAGTCTTCTGCCTTTTGGGAATATTAACTTGGTATTGAGTTTAGTAGCACCCGACCTTTTATAATTTTGGTGTAAGACTTAGGATATTGAATTATTGAAGTTGGTACGTTTTGATTTGGGGTACTTCCAAGGATGGTTTGTATAAAGAAATTTTATCCTTATTTGGTTATTTTATCGAAGTTTTTATTTAGTTGCTCTTTCCAAATTTGAGGGTGTTACAGTCGCGGTCCTTAACCTCTAGCCCGTTTTGACGCCTAGTCTGACTAGCTGAATATATTAAGCTACAAGTTTTCCTCGATCATCCTCCTATAATAATATATGCACCCCAAAACCCATACATATATAAAATCAATGGTAGATTATGAATTGCCTACGTAGCACTAAAACATGAGGGAGAGTCTCCTAGAAATACTTACGATAATTTCCCGGAAACACTCATCAGTTTAGACCATTTTCTAAGGCGGGGGGGGGGGGGGGGGGGATATTGACCCCCAACGTGAAGTGATGCAGTGCCATCGCTGCAAGAGCAAGTATAGTGGCCCATGAAAATCTAGGCCGCACTCTAACCCCACCGAATGTGCCAAGTGTGGGAATAAGGACCACGCCGTCCGAGATTTCCCTATTCAGGGGCGATGTGTTTTGAATGTTGCGAACTGGGGCACGTGAGGAGAGAGTGCTCGAAGTTAATGGGAGGTAACCGGAATGCGCCGATCGGGATGACGACGAGGAAGGAGAACCCATCGAAGGCACCAAGCTGAACATTTCAAATGACCACTGAGGAAGCGAGGGAGACTGCAGATGTGATGACGGGTACGTTCCTCGTAAACTCCTTGCCTGCTCGTGTATTGTTTGATTCGGGTGTGAACCATTCTTTTATGTCAAGTTCTTTTTTCAAGCAATTTACTACTTCATTCAGTACTCTTCCGGATGCTCTAGTAGTAGAAGTGGCTAATGGGGAGCAAGTGTTAATTCGGGAGTGTTTTGACGATTGTACTTTGGAGATAGATGGGAATTTATTTAAGGAAAATCTATTACCTATGGTGATAGGAGGCTTTGATGTAGTGATAGGCATGGATTGGTTGTTCAGGAAAAAATCCAATATTCTTTGCTCTAAGAAAATGATTTGGATATCGTGTCAAATGGGAGTATGGTTACTATATATGGAGAGAAAAGGGGAAAGACCACTTCGATTATCTCTTCATTAAAATCTCGTAAGTTCTTATCAATGGGATACTCTTCGTATTTGGCTTATATAGTGGATGTGAAGTTGGAGAAGAATAAGATAGAGGATGTAGAAGTGGTGTGTGACTATCCGAACGTCTTCCTGGAAGACTTACCCGGTTTACCATCGGAACGTCAAGTGGAGTTCCATATAGACCTTACTCCGGGAGCGGCTCCGATTGCCCGTGCTCCTTACCGTTTAGCTCCATTGGAAATGCAAGAGATGATGATGCAGTTGCAAGAATTATTGAAGAAGGCGTTTATAGGACCGAGTTCGTCACCTTGGGGAGCCTCCGGTGTTGTTTGTAAAGAAGAATGATGGATCTATTCGGGAGTTGAATAAGGTTACGGTGAAGAACAAGTACCCACTTCCCCGGATTGACGATCTCTTCAAACAACTACAAAGAGCGGGATGTTTCTCCAAGATCTATTTAAGGTTCAGATATCATCAAATAATAGTGAAGGAAGACGACGTAAAAAGACGACTTTCCGGACACTACGAATTCTTTGAGATATCGTTCGGGTTGACGAATGTCCGGCCGTGTTTATGGATTTGATGAATCGTGTATGCCACCCTTTCTTGGACAAGTTAGTGATAGTATTTATCGACGACATTCTAATCTACTCAAAGGATGAGGTCGAGCATGGTCAACATTTGTGGGAAATGTTAGAGGCCCTTCGAGAAGAGAAGTTGTTTGCTAAGTTCTCACAGTGCAAGTTTTGGATACAAGAAGTCCAATTCTAGGGTCATGTGGTATCTAAAGATAGAGTAAAAGTGGACCCGGCAAAGGTCAAGGCAATGATGATTTGGGAACCACCCATGAGCCCAACGGAAATTAGGAGCTTCTTAGGATTAGTTAGTTATTATAGACGATTCATTCAAGACTTCTCGAATATCGCTTTGCCACTTACATCATTAACGAGGAAGAACGTTAAGTTCGTATGGACCAACACTCAAGAGCAAGCCTTTTAGGCCCTCAAGAAGAAGTTGTGTGAGGCGCCAATCTTATCCTTACCCGAAGGATCAGACTACTTTGTGGTTTATAGTGACGCTTCCAAGATGGGCCGTGGGTGCGTGTTGATGCAAAGAGGCAAAGTGATAGCTTATGCACCATGACAACTTAAGGATCATGAAAAGAACTATCCGACTCAGGACTTGGAGTTAGCGGCGATGGTCTTTGCATTGAAGTTGTGGCGACATTACTTGTACCGGGACGAAGTGTACCCTTTTCATCGATCATAAAAGTCTCAAGTACATATTTGACCAGAAAGAGATTAACATGCGTCAATGGAGGTGGATTAAACTATTAAAGGACTACGATTGTGAACTACTTTACCACCCTGGAAAGGCCAACGTGGTGGCGGATGCCTTGAGTAGAAAGAGTCATAGAGGTAGGACTAAGTTAACTCTTAATAGAATCGACATGGTGTCAAGTTTGGTAAAGAACATCAAGGCAAGTCGATCGGAAGCACTTCAAGAAGAAAATCTCATGGTCGGGGTCATGGTGAAACAATGGGAATTATTAACGAAAGATAGTCGAGGTCTTAAACTCTTCCAACGCCAGATTGGGTGCCAAAACTAGGTGGAAATCGCAAACTACTTCTCGAGGAAGGTCATAAGTCCAGATATTCTATTCACCCAGTAGCACAAAGATGTATAGAGATTTGAAGCTGAATTATTGGTGGTCGGTGATGAAGCTTGACGTAGCTAACTATGTGGAAAGGTGTGTCACTTTCCTACAAGTCAAGGCGGAACATCAAAAGCCGTACGGGAGTTTGCAATCTTTGATAGTTCCAGAGTGGAAATGGGACAACATCATGATGGACTTCGTGACGAAATTACCAAAGACCTTACGGGGTCATGACACGATTTGGGTAATAGTGGATCAGCTAACTAAGAGTGCACACTTTCTAGCAATGCAGGAAACCTTGCCAATGGATAAGTTGGCCAAACTCTATATCAACGAAGTAGTGTCAAGGCATGGAGTACCATTATCTATTGTGTCCGATAGAGATAGTTGGTTTACTTCCAACTTTTGGGTGAGTCTTCAAAAGGAATTGGGCACCAAGGTCAAATTGAGCACGGATTAAGATCCCAAAACGAACGGCTAAAGTGAACGGATGATTCAAACTCTTGAGGATATGTTAAGGTCGTGTGTCATAGACTTTGAAGGAAGTTGGGACACGCACCTACCGCTAGTCGAATCTGCGTATAACAACAGCTACCATTCTAGCCTTAAAGCCTAACCGTTCAAAGCCTTGTACGACCGAAAATGTAGGACACCTGTTTGATAACTCAAGGCGGGAGAAAATCTATTTGCCAGGTGATAGGCGGGTATCACCCCCCCCCCCTAAATCTAACCGCAAGTGTACGGTGTCGAAATCATGTAATAATGTACGGAAGTACGAGTATCGAATCCACAGGAACTAGGAACTGAGTATCACAATTACTACAATTGCTATTAACTGAACGTCGCAACTTTGAGAGGTTGGTTTATAAACTACTTAGTTGCAAACAAAACTAAATCAACACACAAACAGTAAACAGCTTAAGAACTTCAGATAGAGAAAACAGTTGAGGGTTGGAAATCCTATGATTCTCACATATAAACATCTGACTCACAACAATTATCAGTCGTTCTCTTTAATGAATACCCAATCTTAGACCACCGTTGTTCTTTCTCAAGCAACAACGGGTTTTAATTTAAAGCATGGTTCTTTCTCAAGCAACCACAGTTTTTATCTTGAAAACACAAATTTTATCTCTCTATCTCAACCTATGTAATTCAAAACACATTAAGCGCAAGATTTTAATGGGACTAAGGCTTACTCGGAATATCTCTATCTCCTTTCTCACCTTAGGCATGCAATTTCTAGTTCTAGTTAACAATTAATTCTCTCGAACTCAATTGAAATCAACAAAACAATTGTAAGCTAGCTAAACTCACAAAAGCATTAGAAACGAAATCACATGCTTCATTAATTAAGGAAAACCTATAAAAGTTCAAATCATCTGTTCATATGCTATAAACCACATTCATTCCAACCCCCAACATCTAAAGATTAGTTCATGATGTTGGGGGACAAAAACGCAAGAAAAGGGGATGAAAAACTGTATGTAAACATGATTAACGTGAACGTGAAAGATGTAGTGATAAACTCCCTTCTCCCGGCTCTAATCCGCGTCGCGTCGTGAATTCCTCCTCGTTTGATCCTCTCTCTTCGCTCCAAAAGCTCCGAAAAACCTTCGAAAGTCGCCCCGAACCTGCTCCCGTTCGTCGTGTAAGGGCTGTGCGAAGAATGATCTAAAAAACTGAAAATCGCCAAACTTAAAAACTGAAATAGTGGGATACGCGACTTTGCCCGAGACTTGCAAGTCGCGCAGCAAGTCGCGCGTGTTCTTTTTGGCCTCCGGGTCATCTTCGGGTCATGGTTCGGGCGCGGGTCTTGGGCTTGGATCTCGGGCTTCCGTTGGGCTTCGTTTTGGCTCTTTTTAGGATCTTTTTAGCTTCTTTTCTCGATGAACGCTGTCTTTTATATAACCTGCATAAATCACTCGATAAACCATAAAATCCACGCCTTTTTGCTAGAATACAAGCCAATCTCATTGGTTTTAGGACCGCAAATAACGCCAAAAAGTGGCGTTATCAACAACCCCAAACCGAGCGCTGCTTGTCCCCAAGCAAATTAGCGATAAAAATAGAATAAAAGCACACTTCAGTGAAATATAATAACTGCACAACTCCCAATTGGCACCACGTGATGCACTGGTGATTTCCCATACCCGTGAATGCTTATCTCACTCTCGCCTCATCCTTATTCTGTTTGATCTATGACCTTCCATTGTAAGTTGAACTCGTGACTGCTCCAATTACACTAAGGTTGTTCTAGGTCCAGACATACAAGGGAAAACATTTCTCCTCGACCCTACCTCACGGGATACTCTCGTTTCACTAGAACCTAGGCTGTCGCACATGTTGTCATGTCTAAGGAATTTATGTACAAGAATACTCAAAAATCACATGACAACTCTAAAGAAAGATGCATACATGTCCAAAAATTGATCTCAGAAAGGAATCAAGTAGCAAGACAGGGAATATTGGTAAAGGTGGTAGCATGCCGTAATCACGTTTTCCAGAAGATCATCCAGGTCTTTACACGGGTTGTAATGGGGCTAGGGTTATGGCTAAGAAATGAAGGGTAAAACGGTTCAAAGATCCTTGGTGTGTCAAACTTTAGCAATTCTGAACTTTATAACTTCAATTCCTATCATTTGGCCCTCTTTGTCACTGTTGGAGTCGCTTTGACTCTCTTATTTAGCTGCTATAACTACTATTTAACTAACTGTATTATTATTATTATTTTTTTTATTTTTTATTTTTAACTTGGGACTTCATTGGTCCTCTTTATTTGCATTGGGACTGCATTGGCCCTCTTTTCTATTTATTTTCATGACTGGCCTGATTTCCTTCTTTTCCGCTCTATCTTTTCGATTCATTACCGCCTCTGTTTGACACACTTTCGGATAGGGTTGGCTAAGGCTAAGGCTCGGGTTTAAAGGTGGGTCTGAAATGAAAAAGGTGAGTGTTTGGCTACAAAGGGGGTTATGGATACACACAAATGGGTAGAAAGGTACGATAGCTAAACATAGGTTAAAACAAAACACACATTGCCTGGAATCACATCTTAAGGTCCACACGATTTGGTCTACTATACCCTTTCCCAATTTCCCGATAGTTGTCTTTGCTACTCAATGCAATAATATAGCGAGATCATTCTATATTCACGATAAGGAACTCGAAAAAGTGTATATGAATCAAGTGTATGAATCCCTTGAAATGAACAACGTCTTTTAGGCTCAAAGCTCGCTAATGGGTGGTCTCCACTAATGTCTCTAGTCGTGTCCTTTCCCGGTCCTTCCCTAGCGGTCACGTCACTATCACCAGATTCTTCCTACAATAGTTGGTCTCAATCATTCAATACAAAAGATTTAGCTAAAGTGATCTACGTACTCAAAAGTGCAGGAAATCTACGTGCATAACGTGGGCCCGATTGGGCAACCCCAAACCTTACCCACACATTGTCCCCAATGTGCAAGTGTCGGTTCAGGCGACACAAAATGAGATAAGTATCGTTGTGCAGTTATGGCAGTTATCAGACAGGCGAGACAAAATATTAACCAGAAACATCAAAGAGCTAGCCTAACTATTTTCAATATGGGCACCCCAAACCTAGGCCGCGACCTAGGTTTGTCAAAACAAAAGCCAACCCCAAACCTTGGTGAAACCGAGGTTTGCACAGGGATAAAAGTGAGTGTGTAGATGTTGAAAGATGAGGCACCCCAAACCTAAGTGAAACTTAGGTTTGTTGCATCTCGTTTAACTAATAACGACCAAAACATCATACACCACTATTTAACATAAAGATTTAGAGCATACCTGTTTGCCCGGATGGAGAAGATTTTTGTAAGATTCGAGCGCCAATCAGAGACATTGGGGGAAAGGGAGAAGAAGAATGCACAAACAAAAGAAATAAAGCAAACAGCGAAAGAGAAAGCAAGGCAACGAAACACACCAGAAGCATCAGGGAAACCGCGCGGTTTGCCACGTGGTTTGGAAGTCGCGGGGTATACCGCGCAACTCCCTGCTTCAGAAAACAAACAGAGGACCCCGCGGTTTGGCACGTGGTTTGTAAGCCGCGGCACAAGCCGCGTAAGTCCCTGTTTCAGCTATTTTTGATTTTTTGATTTTTATTGCTTTTTCGTAACTAAAACACACTCAAAAACGAAAATTTAAAAGAAAACGAACCTCGGTGGGTTGCCTCCCACCCAGCGCCTTGGTTAATGTCGTGGCACGACTATGTGGATCTCAACTTGGCTCGGTATCCGCGGAATCGAATCGCCCACACTTGCGGTTCTTCGCGGATTCTTCCACATCTAGCCTTCCATGACCATCGGCCTCCTTACACCTTCTACTCTCGAACATCTTGAAAATAACCTTTTCGCCGCCAACCCTGAAGGTCATCTCACCTTCTTCCATGTCTATCAGCGCTCTGCTCGTGGCTAGGAATGATCTTCCCAAAATCAACGGGACCTCTATGTCTTCATCGATATCCAGCACCACGAAGTCCACCGGAATGTAGAACTTGTCGACCTTGATCAGCACGTCCTCTACCACTCCATATGGATAGATTATCGATCTGTCCGCGAGCTGAAGGGTCATGTTTGTCGGCTTCACTTCCCCGAGGCCAAGTTTCCTGAAAGCAGATAAAGGCATTAGGTTAATACTAGCTCCTAAATCGCATAATACCTTATCAAAATTAAAACTCCCAATTTGGATAGGGATCGAAAAACTCCCTGGATCCTTAAGCTTCGGGGGAAGCTTGTTCTGAATTATAGCATTGCACTCCTCAGTAAGTGCAATTGTGGCCTGATCCTTAATCTTCCTCTTCTTGGATAAGATGTCTTTCATAAATATCGCATATGAGGGCGTCTGCGAAAGGATTGTTAATATGCAGCTTTTTAAATATATCAAGAAACTTAGAAAAATTAACATCATCCTTATGCGATTTAAGTCTGCTCGGATAGGGCACTCTCGGTACCACCGGCTTGACCGGTGTTTGCTTTGGCGTGGTGGACTGCTTTTTCTTCTTCCCTTCATCCTCCGGGTTTTCCTCCATCTCAAACTCTTTCTCGGCTTCCAACTCGTCCATATCTACAACCTCAACCTCTTTCTCTTCATGCTCGGTTTCCTTTGATGGCGGCTCTCGTGTTGTGTCTCCACTCAGCTCCTTGCCACTTCTCAGATAGATGGCATTACATTCTTCCCGGTTTGTCCTTTCGGTTTGACTTGGAAATTTCTCGGGTGCTCGGTTTTGTAGGGCTTCCGAAATCTGCCCCACTTCTCTCGAGAATCTTGATGGATGCGGTGTTTTGATCGGTTGCGGCTTTTACCGTATTCACCGTGCTCGCTAACTCTCCAACCGTGTTATCCATCTTGTTCATGAATTTCATCATCATGTCTTCTAGCCCCGGTTTCTTCTCCCCAGATTGTCCTTCATTGAAATTCCTTTGGTTGAAACATGGAGGACGGTAAACATTGTTAGTATTAAAAGAATTGGAAGAGTTAGAGTTATTACCTTGTGGTGGTTGACCGAGTTGACTCCATGAAAAATTCGGATGCTTCTTCCACCCCTCATTATAGGTATTCGAGAACGGGTCGTTCCTCGGCTGATTGTTCCGGTTTTGTAGGAACTGAACTTGCTCGGGCTCTTGTGGACTGCCTCCTTTCAGGTGGTTCGTGATAAAAGCTAGTTGAGCTTTTAGTTCCTTCAGCTCATCATTTTCTTGAACACTAGCGACCCTTCTAACAGACGATCTCGGAGTAGAAAAGCTATGTTCGGATAGGTTCTCGATCAGCTCGCATGCTTCCTCATATGTCTTCTCTATTAGGGCTCCACCCGCTGCAGCAGTGATTTCATTCTTGAACTGCGGGTGAAGTCCTCCAAAGAACGTTTAGATGATGACCCAACCTTGCAATCCATGATGAGGGCACTTCTTGATCATGTCTTTGTATCTCTCCCACGCTTCATACAAGGTCTCTTGATCCCATTGTGCAAAGTGGGTGGGAAGAATTTCTGGAGGAATGCGGCCTTCAAGTCGGCCCATGTAGTGATTTGATCCGCTGGTAGGCTCTCTATCCAAATTTCAGCTCTACCTTTGAGTGAGAAGCTGAACAGTCTTAGCTTGATGGCATCATCGTTCACCCCATTGATTTTAAACGTGTTGCATATCCTCTCAAATGCACGAAGATGTGCATGAGGATCTTCTGTCTGGGCCCCTCCGAACTGATTCTGTTGTACCATGACGATGGTACTCGGTTTAATCTCGAAGTAGTTCGCTCCAGTAGTGGGCGGTTGGATGCCTATGCGTGCGGCTGCCACGTTCGGATTGGCAAATGACCGCATCGGAACTCTCGCCGGAGGAGGCGGAGGTGGGTTGTTACCAGGTCTATCGTCGCCCATCTTTAATTTCCTTTGGGCTTTGGATGCTTTACGTAGCCGACGGGCGGTTCTCTCAATCTCGGGATCAAGTGGCTCGATTTCCTTCCCTCGGGTCTTCTTTGGCATAAACCAATTAGTACCTGAAAAGAATGTAGGCAAAGTTAGTAATCCAGAAACTGAAAGTGATGGAACAAAGTAAATAAAAAATGTTCAATGTAATAGCGCTTATAGCTGGTAGTGCTATCAGTTGCAACTAATTCCCCGGAAATGGCGCCAAAAACTTGATAGGCGGATATCACCCCCCCTAAATCTAACCGCAAGTGTACGGTGTCGAAATCAAGTAATAATGTACGGAAGTACGAGTATCGAATCCACGGGAACTAGGAACTGAGTATCACAATTACTACAATTGCTATTAACTGAACGTCGCAACTTTGAGAGGTTGGTTTATAAACTACTTAGTTGCAAACAAAACTAAATCAACACACAAACAGTAAACAACTTAAGAACTTCAGATAGAGAAAACAGTTGAGGGTTGGAAATCCTATGATTCTCACATATAAACATCTGACTCACAACAATTATCAGTCGTTCTCTTTAATGAATACCCAATCTTAGACCACCGTTGTTCTTTCTCAAGCAACAGCGGGTTTTAATTTAAAGCATGGTTCTTTCTCAAGCAACCACAGTTTTTATCTTGAAAACACAAATTTTATCTCTCTATCTCAACCTATGTAATTCAAAACACATTAAGCGCAAGATTTTAATGGGACTAAGGCTTACTCGGAATATCTCTCTCCTTTCTCACCTTAGGCATGCAATTTCTAGTTCTAGTTAACAATTAATTCTCTCGAACTCAATTGAAATCAACAAAACAATTGTAAGCTAGCTAAACTCACAAAAGCATTAGAAACGAAATCACATGCTTCATTAATTAAGGAAAACTGATAAAAGTTCAAATCATCTGTTCATATGCTATAAACCACATTCATTCCAACCCCCAACATCTAAAGATTAGTTCATGATGTTGGGGGACAAAAACGCAAGAAAAGGGGATGAAAAACTGTATGTAAACATGATTAACGTGAACGTGAAAGATGTAGTGATAAACTCCCTTCTCCCGGCTCTAATCCGCGTCGTGTCGTGAATTCCTCCTCGTTTGATCCTCTCTCGTCGCTCCAAAAGCTCTGAAAAACCTTCGAAAGTCGCCCCGAACCTGCTCCCGTTCGTCGTGTAAGGGCTGTGCGAAGAATGACCTAAAAACTGAAAATCGCCAAACTTAAAAACTGAAACAGTGGGATACGCGACTTTGCCCGCGACTTGCAAGTCGCGCAGCAAGTCGCGCGTGTTCTTTTTGGCCTCCGGGTCAGCTTCGGGTCATGGTTCGGGCGCGGGTCTTGGGCTTGGATCTCGGGCTTCCGTTGGGCTTCGTTTTGGCTCTTTTTAGGCTCTTTTTAGCTTCTTTTCTCGATGAACGCTGTCTTTTAGATAACCTGCTAAAATCACTCGATAAACCATAAAATCCACGCCTTTTTGCTAGAATACAAGCCAATCTCATTGGTTTTAGGACCGCAAATAACGCCAAAAAGTGGCGTTATCACCAGGCCAGAGATTGTACAAGAAACAACGGATAAGAAAAAAGCAATTCGGGAACGCTTGAAGGCGGCTCAAGATCGACAAAAGAGTTATGCGGACAAGAAACGTCGACCGATTGAGTTTCAAGTGGGATATTGAGTTATGTTGAAAGTGTCTCCTTGGAAGGGGATTATCCGATTTTGAAATCGTGGGAAGCTCAGTCCCCGTTTCCTTGGACCCTTCAACATTTTGAAGAAAATTGGACTTCAAGCATACAAACTAGACTTACCTCTGGAAATGGATGGAATCCATTCTACCTTTCATGTATGCTATCTACGAAAATGCCTAGCCGAGGAAGAGAGTGTCATCCCTTTGACGGAAATTCAACTAGACAACAGGAATCGTTGTGTAAAATAGCCGGAAGTTATATTAGAGTCTAAAACAAAGAAGCTACGACATAAAGAGGTGGCAATGGTCAAATTCCAATATAAGCACCACTGTAGTGCTAATGTAACTAGGAAATTGGACGAAGACATGAAGAAATGGTACCCTCACTTTTTAGTTAGGACGAGATTTCAGGGACAAAATCTTTCTAAAGAGGAGAGGATTGTAACACCCGAAAAATTATGGTAAGTAATTCTAGGAGACTATCCCTCATGTTTTAGTGCTACGTAGGAAATTCATAATCTACCCTTGATTCTATATATGTATGGTTTTATAGGGTACTTATATTATTCAGCTAGTCGGACCAGTCGTCAAATGGGGCTCACGGTTAAGGACCGCGATTATGACAGCGATAATGCGATTTAGGAAAACTTGCAGGTCATAGTCGCCAGGGACGTACCCCTCTCGATACACTATATGCGATAGTGACAGCAAGAATGCGCTATGGCAAACTCGTATGTCACAATCGCCCATTCGGTACCGCGGGCCTAGGAGGATGGCGATTGTGCTAACGACTATGCCAATGTCAATGTCGTTGGGCACTCTCGCCCGCGTCTGTATGGGTGTATAAAACCCCTTTTCCCGATTTTGAATCTCATTTCTTCCATCCTCAGTTTTCTCAGCCTCGACTTTGGAGCATTTTAGGTGTTTCTTTCACCCCAAATCAACCTTCCTCCTCCATTAAATGCTTAGGGTTGCTAGTATCATTTTTGTACTACAAGTTAGTTGTGGGAGCACTTATTGTGGATCTTCAAGTCTAGTTAAAGTGCACTTCTCCTCCTCACCAACAACTCTCTAGGGTTTGTCCAACTTTTTTTGAGGTTTTGTCTTAAAAACCTAAGTAGTGAGTTTTCTAACCCTTGTAAAACTAGATACATGTCAATAATGTATCTCGACTGGATTTTGTCCAGCGGATCAGTCGTTGGTTTCTCGAATGGCTTTTGTTCACCCATAATGTCCATCACTTCGTCTTCGTCTTGCATGAGCATTTCGTAAAGCTCATTGATAGGAATGTTCTACAGGATGTGATTGTGATGGATGTGAGAAACGAAGGTCTTCCATGCAGGTTGGAGGTTGTTCATGAACTTGATGTTGTTTTCAGTGTTGGACCTTGTGATGTTATTCTTGTGAAGTTCGTTCAGGACCACGCAGAATCATTTGTAGGTCTCGGTCAGCATCTCACCTTTTCTTTGCTTGAAGTTGTCGTAGCGAGTGATGTAGCTGGTGATCTTCAGTTGATCTCCAATCCTGCTGCCCATCATCATTCGTGCTACCTGATCCCACATACCTTTAGCTGTATCCTTATGACTATCTATGGCAGTATAGATGTCATTTGGTAAGCTTTGAACGATATATCGCTTAGCAAGCTTGTCTCCATCAAACCTTTTCTACTCCGCCTATGTCATTTGAGCATACGTCTTCGGCGCCCGAGTTGCTGTGGCACCGCTGGCTTGGGCTGGAAGATCCATCATAGGGGTAGGTTGATGACCTTCTTCTAAGGACTGCAGGATTTGAGGGAAGAGGTCCTTGGACTCGATGAAGATCATGAACTGATCTCGTCATTGAGGGTATTCTCCTTGGTAGAGAATCGGAGGCTTGGAATCAGTTCCAATTGAAAGGGCGTCTCTAGAAGTCATCTTAAAGTGCACTAAGGTGATCGTGAAACAGTTGAGTGTTGATTTAAGGTACTATCTTAACACAAGGAACTACGAGTGATATCCTAACGCAAAGTCTATGAGTGTAAACGGAACAAAATCAAATAAAACAGTAAAATTATAAAAAAGATACTATTGGACTGGAATCCCCAGATAGGAATCCGGATATATGTCCAGAAAGTACTGCAGTCCGGATAGGAATCCGGTTAGTGAAAGTGTCCGAATTGCAATCCGGATGCAAGTTACCGGAAATGTAAGAAACCAGATGTAGCGCCCTGAAACAAAGTCTCCGGATAGCGATTCCGGAAAAGTTATCGGACAAAATAAGTGACCGGATAAGGTTCCAGATAGATTATCGGACAGTCGAAGATCCGGATACAGTGCGGTCTGGATATTTTATGTATCCAGATAGGTTGAAAAACTTACCCGAAAACTACGTGCGACGTTCGGAAACTGTAGCTGATCGAAGAACACAGATCTGGGATTGACTTAGGGTTGGATATTTTTCTTCCTGAGAAATGTGAAACCAAAGAGAACACAAAAACACACAAACCCAAATCGATTTTGCACCGAAAAACAACCCTTTTGATGAAAAATTACCCAGATTTTATGAACACAGACTCAAAACCAAAAACTTGATTTTTATCAAACTGAATGAGTAAACAATTGAATTAGACTATGAAAACTTACCAAACTCGATTAGACATACTAAGAGATGGAATGGAATGATTTGTATTCAACGATTTAGCCAACAACTCAAAAATAAAAATAAAAAATCAATAAATTTACCTGACGCTATTTTCAGAAAAATACCTTGAATCAATCTGTCTCTCTGCTCTGATACCAATTGTGGATCCAAGATTAGTGCATAAATCAATTAACAATCAATAGAACAATAGGAATTGAATCAATAGTCGTCCATATGATTGAATTAAATAATAGAGATTGTTTTCTAAGAGCCGTAGGTTAACTATGATTGATTAACCCTAATACAAGGTTTAAGAAAACAATTTATACCCTTTTAGGGTATTTACAATTCTAGTCCCTTAACTTTAAGACAATATGAAATAACCCTAACAAATAGCACACACTTCACACCATAACTGCACACAGTTAAGGAGATAGAGATTTTAGGGTTTTCACACATAGTAATGTGTGTTCTTCATCTGTTCTTCAGTTTTGTAATATGTTCTCATTTTAAGATCAAGCATATGGCTCATTGAGTTGATTACATTATTTTTTTTATTGATTTTCTCTCTTTCTAGTGATTCTACTAAGCTATTACAAACTGTTTTAAAACGCTTCCGCAACTCTACCTGCTTCTGTATGTTTTTAGCATAAGAGAGATCATCCGGGACAACAATTGGTATTAGAGAAGTTTGATTTTCATAAATCAACTGATCATCTCTGCTTATTGATTAAATCTCAAGGTAGAACAACTTATTTTTCTAACCTGGTTTTCATTCATAAACAGTCCCTATTTTTGTGCAGTTTTTTACCAGTTCAATCACTATGCATTTGTGGATCTGTTATTTATTAGAAAAACGTATTAGTGTGTGCTAGATCTACTCTAAAGGATATTGCCAAAGTTTCATCAAGTGTTGGTGTCATTTTCTTGTTTAGATCTTTCAAAATCTTGTTCATTTGTTATTTCACTGTATTTATGTCAAGATGGCAAATATAAATGCCATTTATACAACTGGATCTCAAACTAAACCTCTAGCTCTTTTAAGGGATGAATATCCACAGTGGAAAATCCGTATGATAAACTTCTTTGAAGGTATTGATAGAGAGCTTTATGAATCTGTAAAGAATGGTTCTTTCATTCCTATGTTGGAAGTCCCTAGGGTTCTAGAAACTGAAGCAACCCCTGAAATCCTTGCCCATTTCAAACCCCAAGAGAGGAAGGACTAGTCAACCATTGATTGGGAAAAGATTGAGGTTGAAAGAAAGGCCAAAAGACTACCGATTATGGGCATCCCAAATGACCTTTTTCAATCCCTAGATGCTTGTGATACATCCAAGGAGTTGTGGTTAGAACTGGAGAAACAACTTTAGTGTGGGATGAAGACACAGAAAAATAGAAGATCCTAGTGTCTTAATGAACACTATAGCTTCAAAGATAAACCAGATGAAACCTACAACAAACATATGATAGGTTCAATACCCTTATCAACAAATGTAGGAAGTATGGTATTCATAGAACCTCTGAGGACAACAATGTCCTGTTTCTCAAATGCCTTGGTGAAGAGTGGCTCCAACTATCCATGTCCTTACAAAAAAATTAAGATTTAGATACTTGGTCACTTTCTGTTGTATTTGGGAGTCTAGTGGCTCAAGAGCAACACATTGTCAAGTCCAAACCTCTTATGGGTGGACCTCTAGCACTGATAATGTAACATCTAAATTCTAACCCTACTAGGTTAAAAGCATACAGAGCAATTAAGTACATTTAATAACAAAATATCACAGTTATAGACAACCGGACGTTACGGTACATATATACATATATACACAATCCCAAAAGTAACTATACAAAACTGGGTTGTCCGGTAAGTTAGCCTCCAAAAATATCCACTCCTGGTCTCTCAACCCGGATAATCCCCCGATCTGTTTCTACCTGCCACAAAATAACAAATGTGGTTGAGCAAAACTCAATGATCAGATCAACAAAATCAACAATAAATAATATAGGGTAAGTATAATTTTTTGTAACCATACTCACATTTGAAACGATAAGCTATCCACCTCTTGCATTATCGGATCATCTATCTCTTGATTGACCTGGGGTACCACGTCAATGATGTCTCTGAGTATTTGAGAGATTGGAGGTGTAGGTGTGTTACCCTCTTGATTCGGCTGCCTCAGAGCTTCTCGTGCAGTCACACTGTGCTCGTTACCGTCTTATTGATTAACAGCTCGGCTCCACATGTTTACCATGGTGAACTGCCACACATGATAAATATCATACCGATTAATTCTTTTAAAGATTAACGGTTTGTAACGTACTACTACAATATTCATTCATCATAACAACAAATTCAAGCACACTTACGTAATAATATATTCACCATAACACGGGCCCTATGAAATTTTGAATATATCATACATAAGAATCCTTGTCATCATCACCACAATTCTCAACAAGTGTAATTCTGTACGTTGTAATGCTCTCCCCACCTATGGATTTCTACCCAAGGTTAATAGATTACACACTAACGTTTACAACTTAAGTCTAGGTATACTATAGTCAACACCTAGTTCACTTAAACTAAAGCTCTAATACCAACTTGTAACACCCCAAAAATTGGGATAAACAAAACTTCCATAAAACAAAATGATGGTATATATATGCCAAATTATGAGCCTCCCAAAATGGGAATTAACAACACCCGTTTAATTACAAAGAGTAATTCAATGAAACAAATGACAACCAACTAATCTAGTTTCTAAAATATAAATAAGATTACAAAAAGGGTGTCATCTCTAGTCCAAGTAAATCCTCCCAAGAATGGCGCACCAAAAGTAATCTCCAAGTTCACACTAAACCCGCCTAAGCTTTCTTAGAGACGGCTCCGCTAGAACCTAAGATACACATCGACATCAAACAAGTGTTAGGCCAAAAAGCCTAGTGAGTTTGAACATATAATAACATGCTATAATAATACATAAAGATCGATAATTTAAACTTTACAATCATCTTTGAAGTCAATGGGGGAGACCCATAACACCAAGTAAGTTCCACTCTAAGAGTCGAGATACCTTAGTGTCAACTACCATGAGCGACACCAAAAGGCCCGACACATTCGGGGTTGCAACGAAGTCATTGCCCCAAATGGTGGAGGTCTAGGCACATACCCACACGGTGGCGCCTAAGACTATATCCTTCTAGTGTATACTTAACTTGATTCATTCAAAAGTCCAATTAGACCATAAGGCACATAAATGTGTGAAGCACGATTTCAACGCCATTATAGGCGACACGTGGTTTAACTACCACTTTCATCATAAGGGACCTCCGTATAATAGCTCAAGATGCTCAACTAGCCATTTAGGCACAATTTAACACATAAGGGTGTCCAACACTTTGAACCATGATTTGTATGTTCATCAACCAAATAAGTTAAACCAAGATCACCATCAACATTTGAAAACATCATGAAAACGATTATTAAATCTTGAGTCAAAAACCTAACTTGGCTATTTGTGAAATTAAGTCATAGGCCATCATTTTTCACAACATAAACCCATAAAATCTCCAAGTTTAGCAAGTATAACATTTCACCCATCAAGAAACATGGTGTTCACCTTAGTATATCAAAATACCACTTTAGTAAAAGCTAAGGTTTTCATAAAACAAGTAGAAAAGACATAAATAACAATTATTGACATGTATATAGTTTTACAAGGGTTAGTGTTGGTTCTTGTTTTGCTTAACAATGATGATTCTATCTAATAGTTCAAACAAGATATAATGCGGAAGCGTTTTTAACGAACTAAAAGATATAATAAGGTAGAAGAACACACTATATCAAATACGTGAGATGTAAATAACACAGATAAATAGCTCAATAACCCACTGTATATTGATATAAATAGAACACCAAGAACACCGATGATATAACAAGAATTATGTTCTAATGGTGTGTGTGTTGTGTAAAGCTTAATAGAAGAACTCAACATGAGTCTTCTATTTATACTACTTCTAAAGGGGACAAGTTCTAGACAACAAGGACTGAAGGTACTAAAACACTATTCTGGTACTGTTGATAGTACAACGTTAATTAAATGCACCGACTTCTGCTAAGGCTGATACCCATTAGAGTTTGACACGTGGAGTTGTCAGGTCACGCCTTGTACGAATGATCTTCAGAATCTTCGTATAGCAGAAATCGTGAGAAGCACGATTGTCCTTGTATAGATCTTTAGGCTTTATACCACAGAGGCTCTGTCAAGTATGACAGAGGCTCTGTGGCCTTGTCCGCTGAGAAGAGTCTTCTGTCGATTCTTCACTTCGGTCTTCTCGGTGACTCGGCAGAGCCTCTGTCGAAGACTTCTATACTTAGCCTATTTTTCAATACTTTTATAAACATAAAGATTGGAGCTAACAATCTCCCCCTAAGTATTGAAAAATAAAAAATTGAAAAGTGCAAGGTTTTCTAGGCTAAGTACATGACAAGAGGTGAAACAATGTTCCTCAAAAGATTTTACTTTTCTTTCATACAAAATTATGCCAGAGGCACTTACACTTGATTTCATTATGAAAGGAAAGGTTTGCAGAGGTTGGTAGAGGATATCAGACGTTGGCGTCTTTGAAGTCGTTGAAACTTCTGTTGTCGAATCCTAATTCTTTAAGCTCATGATAGAATCTGATGCAGAGGGTTCTGAAGTTGATTGTTGAGTCGATGACCTCTATCAGTCTATTTGCAAGAGCTTAATTCATGAGCTCTGTTCCTCTGTGCACCATGAGGATAGCTCTAAGCTCTGTCAAAGTACTTGTTGCATACTTTTGACAGTCCATCTCTACGAATAGTCTTGACTTCCCAGCAGGATCTTGATAGACTAACCCAACTCTTGGAGATGTAATGATCAAGTTTGGTATGGCAGAGGAAGGGCAGTCATCTTCTGGTGGTTTTAGACTTAGGTTTCTTACTCCAAGATCTCGTCCTAATTGGAAGTCGACAAGACTGTATAGCAGAAGTTTCTCACGCATGGCTTTCCTTATTACCCTGTATGCCCTTCGATTTGCATTTGTTGTGTAGTTCTCTTTCATCCAGTTGAGAAGGTCGGGTAGGTCGTAGGGATTTAGATTTCTCAGATCAGCATCTGAGAATTGGTTCACGGTTCTGTCCTCCTTTTTGACCTTATATATGTTGTAGGAAACCTTAGGTGCGTTTCTGGTTTGAGAAAACTTACAGTATATGACCTTGTCGATTTTGGAGGTTGAGAAGACTTGGTGTTTTGGCTTGGGTGTTGTTCTTGTGAAGATACTTTCGAGGTCAGCACGAAAGTCTGGATCTTGAATGGATGGTGGCAGAGGATCTCTGGCAGTTCTGTTGTACAGATATATGTACACCACCTCTTCCATCTGTCGTGGAGATGCACCGGGTGGAGGCATGGGCCTGTGCAGAGCATCCATTTGTTTCTTAATTTAGGCCACTCGATCCTCTGTGAGTTTTGCCTTTGGATCCAGAACAGGTATATTTGACAGAGGGGTAGCACCAAAAGCCCAGTCTTCTTCTTCTGGCTTTGGTGTCACATAGGCGTCGAAGAAGCTTTTCATCAATTTCTCTGTTGGTTGATGCTTTGGCTTCTTCCTCTTGGGTTCCTCTGTCATTATCCCATTGCCTCTGTCTTTTGCCTTCGGCTGTAGTTCTTCTTGTAGAGATGGGGTTGCCTCTGTGGGTTTTGTCTTTTGGGGTTCTGAGGGCTTTGAAGGAGGTACTTCTGAAGTTTTGGGGGTTGCCTCTGATGGTTTTGTCACTTGTGTTTCTGAGGTCTTGGATGGTGAGGATGTTGGTGAGGCTTCTGTAGACTTGCTCAAATATTTTCTTTTGTGAGCAATCGATTTGGTTCTGGTTTTGGGTGTGGGAGATGGAGGTTTTGGTTCTTCTGGTGTTTTTGGTGTTGGAGAGGGGAGTGTTTCTTCTGGGGATTTTGGTTTTGGTGATTGGGATGGTTGATCTTCTTCGGAGGATGTCAAGATTTGAAATTGTTCACGGGTTGGCATATCTTCTCCGAATACAGAGGTTGTTTCCACAGAGGTGGATGTTGCCTCTGTGGACTTCTGTTGTTGATCTTGATTGGTTTCAGGTACTTGGGTTGTAATTGGGGTTTCTTCAGGGGTTATTTCCACAGAGGTGGTTGTTGCCTCTGTGGTCTGTTGTTGATTTCTTCCTTGGGTTTGAGTTGGGGGAACTTGGTTTAGGAGTTCTGCGGATACCGGTGGAGCTGGTAGACCTCTGCTTGCAGCTTTGTCCCTGTGTTTCTCCCCTTCAGGATGATCTGATGAATCATCAGAGTCATCTTGACCCTTATCTTTCGTACCCTCTGCTCTGCATGAAGCTTCTGGCTTTTTGGACGGTACGGCACCTGCAGCTATCATCTTTGCGCACAAGTCATCACAGAGGCCAAAGAGAGTTGCAAGCTCTGCCTCTGTGTTGAAGCGCATTTTGCCGACGCTCTTCTGAAAGTCTTTAACGTAGGTGTGATTGGCGATTGTAAAGGCTTTGATGAAGTTTGTTAGATCTAGAGTTTTGTCAAAAACACAAGTGTTGGGATTTGGTCAGAAGACTCAGAAGTTCTGAGTAGGAGACTCAGAAGTTCTGAGTGAGAAGTCTTAAAAAAAAGATTCTAAGTGTTGGATTCTGACTAGAAGGTTCAGAGTTCTGAGTAGGAGACTCAGAACTTCTGACTATGAAGACAAATGTTCTGAAGCGCTTATTCAGAAGTATGTTCAGAAGTTCTGAACAACATGTTCAGAACTTATGACTTGGATATTCTGTTATATTCAGTTACTAATTAGGACACGTGTAATTGTTCTATTAGTCTGTTTCTCATATGTACTGTAGCTTTAGCTTTTCCTTACAGTATATATAGGAGTTAGAAACTGTAAGCTAACTGATCTATGGTAAATCTTTGGCAAAATCTTTGGCATAACTTTCCTGCATATCTTTGTATTCAACTTTTGTAATCTTTGAGAGATTCTCTCTCTAGATCTGTAATCTGTTCTTAATTGAATACAAGTGCGTTGATCCAAATCTCTATCATTTACTGTTTGATTGTTCATATTTGATTGTAAGATTGAATCCTGGTTTCTACAATTGGTATCAGAGCTTAATCGAATCAATTTTCATTCGATACGATCAATTTTGCTACAATTCAAGAATTCAAGATCTAATTTGAAGATTTAGAGATTCAAGATCGTTCTTATTCGTATGTTACAATTCAAGGTGTTGTTTGCTGTTGATTTGATCATGTTGCTGTCAAAAACGGTAAAATAGTTTGATGTTGTCAAATTGTTGTTGCATTTGCTGTCAAAATCAGAAATTTAAACAAGCAGCTGTCCACAACAGAAAATTGATGCTGATTGCTGTCAAAACAGCAAGTTATTTGCTGTTGGGGCTGTTTGCTTGCTGTCAAAATAGTTTAGTGCACAGAAAGCTGTCCAAAACAGAAAACTAATCATATTTGGTTCATAGTTAACAGTCCAAAAAGCTGTTGTTGTTTGCTATTGTGTTTGGTATATGAAAACAGATCGGTTTGCTGTCAAAACATATTCAGTTTGCTGTCAAACAGAAGACAAGTTGCTGTTGGGTGTTTAAAAAAATGGCTGCTATGTGAGTTTAATGGCTGTCAAATCGGAGTTATTGACATCCTATGCAATAGTTATGCAGAAGGATCGAAGTGCAGCAGAAAGTGTGTTATTTCTGAGTTCAGATTTCTATGCTTTTTCAGAGTTGTTCAGAAATCGATCTAAGGTTGTCCAAACCACAGTCTCAGTTTAATCAGAATTATGGTTAAGACTCTTCAAAAGTTGGTCAGTAAACTCAGAGGTCTGATTGTTTACATTCAGAACTATGATCAAGAGTGATCAGAATCACACTTAAGCTTTCTCAGAACATTCTTGTGTAGGCAGATTTCATCAAAGGCCATTCAGAGTTGGACAGAAGACTCTTCAGAAGTTTAAGTGTTTGTGTTCAGAGTTCTGAACTAGTGTATTCAGAATTCTGTTCAAGCCATTCAGAAGTTACACTTAGTCTCTTAGAGCAAACATGTGCCATTTCAGAATTTATTTGACAGCTTTCAAGCCTGTCGTATTTTGATAAGAACTCCCTCCTCGTAGCTCCAAATTTGACGATTCTAGATGCGTTGGATTCCTAAGACACAGATGAACATTTTTCATGTTTTGAGTTTGGTCTGAATCAGTGTGCTTATTGGTCAGATTCTGTGTCAAAGTCAGTGTATAGCTGCTGGACCGAAGCAATGTTTTTCACGATATTTCTCCCAAATTTTCAGAATGGTGTTCTATCTTCTAATTTTGTGGATCCAAGCTAAGTTATTGAAGTGTGTTGAGACACTTCCTTCTCTGATCTTAATGGAATAAGCTCTTGAGCTTAATGATCACTCAACTTGAATTTCAAAGACGGTTTCTTTGTTACAAACTGAAAATTGCACTATGGTTTGTCACGTAGCTCGCACATTACTTTCTTGTGGGCTTAACGAATGTGGTGAGTTTCTTCAGATGAAGCTGAATTTTTTTTTGTGCATTCAGTCGAGCTTCTTGCACATTGAATCCGATTTTAAAGTTGACATTTGTGAAGAAGAAGAGCAAAATTTGAGGGGGAGATTGGATGGATTTGCAAAGCGTGAAGGTGTGCAACACTAAAGAGTTCAAAGAAATCAAAGGGGAGATCACTTGAATATGCTTTCTTTATAAAACGTTAGGGGGAGATTGTTGGGTCTAGAAAGCCCCAATTATATAGAAAGTTTTATAAAGTCTATGTCAAGTCAAGAAAAGTCAAATGTGTTGTATTTTACTTTGTAATTCGTCATTTGGGCTTTGGGAGTTTGATAGGAGTAAAATGGGCTTGGGCCCATGTCTTGTAATATGGACCTATAAATAAAGGTCTTGGGCTAGTTTTATCATTTGAGACTTTGAGACATTTGAGAGAATACACTTAGAGATTTGAGAGAGTCGTGTATCAATTTCTCCCTCCATTGTATTTCAATCATATGAATAGAGATCATTCAATAAATTGTTCTTCATGTCTTTCTCTATTCTACTTTCTATGGAGTATTCTTGATTTTGCTTAATTGAATACAAAGCCAAACAACAAAAACCCTAGTTATGCCAAGAACTCGACAGAATAAAGAACATTCTGATCTGCTGATTAATTTTCGAAAATAGACAGAGATCACAGGTATGTTTTCGAAATTCTTGATTGGTTTCTTGATCAAAGTGATTCTTTCCACTGCATGTTGATTTCAAATTCAATTTGATCGATATTTTTTGGTTTTATTGTTGTAAAGATCGCATTTCACTAATTTTCAAGATTTTTAAGTTTTCAAGATCATTTTCAATTGGATGATTCAATTCCTGATTAATTCATTCATTCTTGAAGATTCTTTGTAATTTCTCTGATAAGTGTTCTAAATTTTGTTGAAAAGAAGATTTTATCAATTCATGTACTCTAACTGTTTGATGAAATGCCTGTGACATATTTGATCAATTCTTGCATGTTTTAGATCTGTGTTGATTCTCATTTTTTATCATAATTCATAATTGATATTTGAATTTGTCATTTCATCATGCCTACTTATGATAAAAATGGAAATGAGTCTTATTCAAGAAGAGAAACAACTATTTTATATATGCCTCAGATTGTTCATTTTGAAAGCAAGATTGCTAATCTTGAAGCCAAATCTGATGAAAGTGCAAAAGTTGTTGTAAATCTGCAAAAAGACAAATATGATCTTCTAAAGGATTTTGACAAGGTTCAAGAGAACACAAAGTTGTTAGAAAAAGAGAATGTTGATTTGAAAGAGAAAATCAATTTTGAAAGAAAGATGTTGACAGATTCTGAAAATAGAATCAAATCATGTGAAATAAAAAATTGTCAACTCTTGAAACAGATATCTGATTTTGAACAAGTTCTTATACTTGAAATAGAGAAATTTGAGAAAGAGAGAATAGACTTTCAAACTGAGAGGAAAGTTTTTGAGTCAAAGTCTGTTGAATTCTCTCTGAAAATTTCTGATTTGGAGAAAATTCTTGCAAAAGAAAGAAAAGAGTTTGAATGCAAGAAAAATGTTTTTCAAAAAGAAAAGAATGTTTTCAAGAAAAAGAAAATGTTAAATGAGTTTTCTGTGAAAATCAATGAGTTGGAGAAAGAGTTAGAAGATGGAAGGAAAGCGATTGAAAAGAAGAAGGTAGATGGTTTTAAAGAGAAATGCTTAAAAGATGAGTTTGAGAGGGAAAAGAAGGTTTTTAATTTTGAGATAAGGAAGCTTATTAAGAAATTATCTGATTTATCAACTGAAATCATGATAGAGAGGAAGTCCAAATCTGATTTGAAGTCAAAGTTTGATTTGTATGTTAAAAAGAACATTGTTTTGGAAGAAAAGTTTAAAGAATTTAAAAATGTTCCTCTAAAAGTTTTTAGAAATTCAAAAGTAGTTGACAAATCAAATCATAGTTCAAAAGATCAGATTCATTCTTCTAATCTGTTTTATGATCCTCTTATTGATAAGTCTGATAATCGTTCTTTTAAAAGAGTTAAGATGGAATGGAGAGTTAAAGGAACAACTTCCAAGAAAGAAGTGCCAAAATCAAAAGTTCCTAATTCAAATGTCAAGAAGAACAATACATTTTAAGGCAAATCTTTTGTTAAACCTGATGTGATTTATTCTGTAAATCAACTAGTCAGGTTAGCACAAAAGAAACTTTGTTGTTCATATTGTGGAACTAATGATTTTGTGAACAAGAATTCAATACTGCACTGGTTTGGTTCTTACACGGTGTCTGCATATACCACTGCACCTAACAAACCTGGACCCAAGTTCATATGGGTACCAAAGTCAACTTAATCTGTTTTATAGGTGTTGGTCCCGAAGGCCTATACAAGTTTGTAGAAGGGGGGTTGAATACAAACACACAGATTTTACTTTTCTAAATTGTTTATTGATAAATCATTAACAATTTACAGCTTGTTGCGGAGACAAGATTAAGGATAAACCTAAATCTAAACAAGTTGGAACACTAAGGTTTCTTGCACTAAGAAAGATAAGGAAATTACTAATAATAACCTATCTTGAGATAAGAGATTGAACTTGTCCAGAGTTAGCAAGTTTCTTCAAAAGAAGTGAGTTCATCTCTTTATATACTGCATGCATTTAATGCAAGTCAGTATATACTTTACACGTGTCATCGGTTGGTTGGTTGCATGTCATTGACTTTTGATGACAACCTTAATAGCCGTAAGGATGAACAGTGTAGTATCAGAGTGGTTGTACGATTTCAGATATTCGTAGGTTCTTTTCTGACATTTCGTACGGAGGCGTGCAAGGGTGGTTAAGACAAAAGTACTTTGTACGGAGGACTTCATGATCAGCTTTCGTTGATTCAGCGATTATCATTTTCTATTCAGCGAATGATAAAGTTCAGCGATAGCTGAAGTCTTGTACTTGATACTTCACGTTGAGTGGACAAATCTGAGTCTTCGCTGATCCGCATCAGTTCATTAGGAGACTTGTCGCTGGTTCTTGAGCTTGATCTTCGACTTCAGCGTAGAACCTTTGTTGACGTGAAACTTGTCTTCAGGGATCATAAGTAAACAACTAACTTATCAGCGATCACCATAATGACTGAACAGACTCAGAGCATTTATGGTGAACAGTGTTCGCTGAATGTTTAATCTAAAGAGCGAGAGTTCCTATCAGCGGTACTGTAAGATCTTAGTATTTATCAGCGATAGTGAAACTCTGATACATATTGTTTACTTACAATTTTCACTAAGTATTAAGAGAGGGTCATTATCAAATCACTGAGGGTTTGGATCAACAATCTCCCCTATTTGATTATGACATAGCAACAAAGAAAATTGCTATTTAATGAAAACATAAGGATAAAAATAACTCATAAAATATTTGTCCCTTTTACTGTTTTCTGGGATCTTTTCAGTACTGATGGAGTAAAGTACATTTGCTGAAATCTTTCTTTAAAGTATTGAATCAGGTTACAATGAAGAACAGAAAGATTACAAGTACAAGAGAAATAATTTACAAGTACAGAAGGATAACTGATACAATAGAGAAATAGGAGATCATATCAGTTTTCAAAGGGTTCTTCCTTAATGAGAAGTTCATCAAGGGTCGTCTTTTCAGTGGGGATCATCCAGTCAGGGACATTTACTCCTTGATTCTTTAACTTCAGAGCAGCATCAAAAATCAAGGGCTTCAGGTGTCTAGCTTTGATGTCGCGTCTGACTTCACACCAGTGTACGAGATCTCTGAGTTGTTCGATGGGAGCGATGTGGAGCTCAGAGACACGTTGAAAGTGATGATTTCCATCATAGTCTAAGAAGAATATACCATATGGATCACTTACCACTGTGCCAGGGATGAAGGTTTCTCCAGGAGGTAGGGAGGTGTCAAGCATTGAAAGATCAGCATCAGGGCCAAGAACTTCAGCACGAGAGAAACCAATACCTGTTTCATTTCGAATGATTGGACCTAAATCAGAAACTTTCTTCTTCTTAGCAGAGGCTTTCTTCGGTTGAGGAAGAGTAGGAGGAATATCCACAGCAGATGAAACCAAGTCGATCTGTTTGTTTAAGATCATCTCAACATGGCTTTTGAATTTTGAGCGTGATCCCTGAATGGCTAATTTTGTTTCTAACCATTCAGAGAGACCAAACTTTTCTAATGAAGCAGCATAGAAGGTTTGCTTGGTTTTGTCATCTCTGTAGACATCCACTTCAACAACAGGAACATCAGCGTACATTTTTCCTCTGATGTTGGCTTTGATTATTTTGGATGGTCTTGATCGATAAGTCAGCATTTGTTTAGCCCATTCCAAAGTTGTATCAGAGACCTTTGTCTTTTCTCTAACGATTTCTTGAGCATCATCCCAGAGCTGACGTTGAACATCAATGGGAACTCTTTTCAGCTTGGGGTCTTTGATTGATCGTTGAGTAAGCTTGATGGCGTATTCTCTGTCTTTCTCTTCAGCTTCCTTTCAGCGATAAGGCGTTCAGCTCTGAGGTGTTCCTGGTATTCAGCTTTGGAGATTTTGAACTTTGGAGGAACTGAAGGAAGTTGATCACGCCTTAGAATGATTCGCTGATCCTCGAATCACTTTATTATTTCCTCTCTTTTCTTTTGATCCTCTTCACTCAGCTTTTGAGGAGCTAAGGAAGGTCTGTTTTTGTGCGAGAGAGGTTGTTCTTCTGGTTCATCAGTCTCAGAGATCAAATCTAAGACTGGGATTATTTCATCAGCAGCAACTGGCTTTATTTGTGAAGTCGCATTAGTAGAACCTTCAGCGACATCCTCAAACAGGGGAGAGGACTAGCTGAAACACAGCGATCTTACAAATAAGAACATGGGTAGAAGAACTTGGGTAGAAGGAGAAAGAGAAATATGTTCAGGTGTAGGCTAGGGTAGTAGAACTTATAGAGGAGGGATGGAGTGAGATATGATTAGTGTACCTGACAAACCGGCTTTACAAGCAAGATCGCCAGATTTTCATCTTCAGCGACGCCTTTGCCTTTGCCTTTCTCAGCGCCAGAGGCTGAGGGCTTTGTCTTTGTCCGCTCCCCTGTTGGTTCATTTATCGAGATCCCTTTAAGAGCTTTGATCCTTGGGGCAGGTTTGACGATAAAAAAATCATCGTCATCTTCGTCATCATCATCATCATTCTTCTTTGGAGAAGAAGATGGTTCATCATCAGGGATGTCGACGGCTTCATCATCTTCTGCTTCGGATTCTTCAGCGTCTTCTTCGAGTTGCTCCCCCTCAGATACAGAGGCGAGCTTCTCGGTTCCCTCAGGGTTTTCATCTCCCTGAGGTCCAGCGATAAGATCTTCATTCTTCTCTCCCCTGATAGATTCATCATGGGAAAGGTCTTCAGCGCTCTTTTCAAGATCCTCAGCACTCTTCTCATCGGTATGTTCAGCGCTCTTTTCCTCGGGATGTTCAGCGCTCTTCTCCCCCTCTTTCTCATGATGACCGGGGGAGGAATGGGTAGATTCAGCATTTGTATTTTCTCTGTCTTCTTGGCCAGAGATTTTAATACAACTTTCAATCGATGCTAATCTGTCTTCAAGGCCAGATATAGCAGGAGTGATCTTCTGCAGCTCTTTACGATCCGCCGCTGTGAAAGTTTCCAATGCAGGGGCAGGGGTCGGTTCAGGAGCTGGAGTATTTGCCTTGTTGAGTAGCTGCTGGATCATCGTTTTCATCTCACCAACGTCGGTCTTTACAGAGCCTAAGTCAGTCTTTACAGCTGACATATCAACCTCTAAGGCTCCAACCGATGTCTTCAGCGTTGTGACTTCGCCAGACATGGAGGAAACAGAGTTTTTGAGTGAGGTGTAGTCAGTGTAGATGTCAGCGAGCACTTTGGCGAAATCGCTGAGAGTCTTATCAACAATCTTGATGTCGTCTGTGGAAGCTTTCGTTTCCACCACCGTTGTCAGCTTTGTCAAATTCTCTCCAGCGTTTGTTACAGCTGAAGAGTTGTTGGAAAGAGTAGTGGTGAGATCTGTCAGCTTTGTTTCCACGGACTTCAGAGAGGCGTTGATGTCTCCCAAATTAGGATCTGTAACAGATAAGTACTTGTGAACAAAGGAAAGCTCAGAAGTTTCAGGTTTAGTTACAGTGTATAGGATTTTATTTGTACCTGCAGGAGGATTGATGAACTCGTCAAAGTTGCAAGTTCCTGAAAAATGTTCCATATCCTCTTCGAAAGTACGGTGAGGTATGGTGATCTCTGCAGGTCCTTTCTGCATCATTCTTTGAGAAGCTTCAGCTGTGGGTTCTGGAATGATGGCATCTCCAGTGTTCTTTGGAGGAGTGTCCAAGTGAGTGGAGGGAGAAGCGAAGGATAAGAATGGGGTTCGGGTTCTGAGTTCAGCGTTGGAATCGCTGAGAATCACTTCATCAGTCTTTTGAGAGACTGAGGGAGGTTGGGTAGGTTCCAAGTTTCTAACCTCAGCGTTTGGAGACGCTGAAGTCTGGATTGGAGGGATGGCTTGCACGGGTGTGGCAGAGCGTACCACGGAACTTTCCTTTAGCTCTTCAGAATGAGTTGAGGAGTCTTCAGCATGGGATTGCTGGGGTTGCTCCTTGGTTTTCTTGATCCTTTTGGAATCAAGTTGGGTTGAAGAGTGTTTCCTTTTCTTAAAAGGAGAGGATTGTGTGGCCGGGGTATCAGCGATGGGTATTGTTGCTGAAGGAGCCACAGAAGTCGAAGAATTAGGGTTAAGAAGAGAGAGAAGGGTAGAGAGACGTACCTCATTGTCGACATGTTTGAAATCGAGCACCTTAGGGCCAACCTGAGAGAGTTTCAGGTCACCCTCTTGAGGATAGCTGTCCTTTAGGCCATATTGGAAGATGGCGCTGATGAAACGGGGGTAAGGAACCCATGCAGGTCTGTCAGCAGCAGAATCTACTCTTTGTACTAGGTCATCATAAATGATAGATGTCCAGTCAATATGTAGACCTTTCAGCAGTGCGTATCCCATAGCCTGCTGAGGTTGAGCGGCTTGATCAGAGGAGCCGGTCTTCGCTGTCATGCAGCTGATCAGATGTGCGAAGATGAAATTTATCTCGCTGGGCATTTTGGACTTCTTTATCAGCGTCAGTTTCTTCTCGGGCTTCTTGTCCCTTCCAGTTTCCCAGATGTAACCCATTGCGTCGAGGAAAGCAATGATTTCTTCTCTGTCAGCATGCTTCTTATGATCAGGGAATGAAACAAACGGTTTTTCTTTGGTAGCATTGGGAAAGTTCAGGGCTTTTCGAATGATTGCGGGGGTTATCTTAATTGTTCCATACTCAGTATCGCTGAGTATGCAATCGATAGTTTTGGATGCATCTTTGGCAGAGGGTAGCTGAGTGTGTCTGGCAGAGTACCAGAACTGGGATAGTAGTAGCTGACTTGCAGGAGGTGTGATGGTCAGGGCTGTTGAAATGCAGCTATTCTTAAGGAAATTTACAGCATCATCCAGATGTGTAACTTGCTTTCGAGGAGGAAACTCGAAAAGCGCGGAGAGGTTATTGACCTTGGTCCAGTCAAGTTGATCCAG
Source organism: Saussurea involucrata (assembly GCA_033807775.1). Classification (NCBI taxonomy): domain Eukaryota; kingdom Viridiplantae; phylum Streptophyta; class Magnoliopsida; order Asterales; family Asteraceae; genus Saussurea; species Saussurea involucrata. Next base: position 118,270 of record JAWVWS010001018.1, on the reverse strand, counting down.
CTTGAACTTAACCTGAGGGGCTTTGATGATTTCCACTTCCTCAGAGTCAGCGGAGATGTTCTCAGCGGTAACATAGATCTTTGAAGTTGTCATTTCTCTGTATTATCAGTTCAACCAAAGATGTTAACAAATAAGAATTATCTTAATGTGGAAAGAAATTTCCATTAAGATGTTTCGAATTTTATCCATTTCATTCAGACAAAAATGTCTTAATGAAGATTAGGGTTTTTCATGATTTTTGAAACGAAATGTAAAACCCATAAAGTCTTGTATTCCAGTTTCAAAAAAAACTGGATACGAATGAAGAACAAGTTTAAGATTTTTGCATTTAAACTTGAAGAACAACCATGAAATGGTTGTGTTCATAAAACCATGAAAGAAATGATTTTATTTTTAAGAAGTTCTTTTGTTTGATCTTGTTTAAAACAATGATAAGATCAGAAACAAGTTATCTGCATTTAAAAAAAACATATTAACCTTTATGTTTTGATGAAGAAAATGATGAACAATTCTTTGAAGATTTGAGAGCACAAATGCAACAGTAATTCTTTTCTTGCGGAGGAAGATTTGATCGCGTAAAAGACAAATATAAACCAAGAGTTGTTTATATAGAGATTTTAGAGAGAGAAAACCTTGAGCGGGAAAAGGTTTTCATCATGACACGGACACGTGTTTGCATTTGATTGGAAGTTTGAACGAAACGTGCAAACGTGTGTCAGAAAGAAGAACGTGCCGGGGTTTATCCGTTGCAATGACGTCACAACTGTCCTTTCATATTCTTGGTTGTCTCTGAGGTTTTGAAAAACTCAGGGACTCTTTGAAAACATGAAGCACTGAATAGAAATATCAGTGAAGGTTTTTAAGAAATTTCAAAAAGTCGCTGTTAAGGAAGAGATATTCAGCGATGCACTTTATTTTGAAATCTTGCATTTACATGCGATATGTCAGAGAGAGTAAACATACCTTGATATCAGCGAATCAAGTTTATTCAGAGAGAGAATGATAGAATGGGTTATACAAGTTGATTTTATCCTATCGCTGATCAATGTGAACCGCTGAAGGTTTTATCCTTCAAAGTTCAGCATTCCAAGCTCGCTGATGAGAAAGTTGAATCTTGTCTCATCAAGAGGTTTGGTAAATAGATCAGCTAACTGATAATCAGTTGGAATAAAATGAAGTTCTATATCACCATTCATCACATGATCTCTGATAAAATGATATCTGATTTCGATGTGTTTTGTCTTTGAGTGTAGCACTGGGTTGTTGGCTATAGCGATGGCACTAGTGCTGTCGCAATAGATTGGAATTTTTGAGAGCTGAAGATCATAGTCTAGTAGCTGATTTCTCATCCACAAGACCTGAGAACAGCAGCTTCCAGCGGCTACATACTCAGCTTCACCTGTGGAAGTGGACACTGAGTTTTGCTTCTTACTTGTCCAACTTACCAGCTTTCCACCCAGGAGCTGACATCCTCCTGTGGTGCTTTTCCTATCCATTTTGCAACCTGCAAAATCACTGTCTGAATAGGCGGTTAGATCGAATCCTGAGTCTTTGGGATACCAAAGGCCTAGATTCGCTGTACCCTTAAGATATCGAAAGATTCGCTTTACAGCTTTCATATGGGATATCTTAGGTTCAGCTTGATATCGTGCACACAAGCATGTTGCAAACATAATATCGGGTCGGCTAGCTGTAAGGTACAATAGTGAGCCGATCATCCCACGGTACAACGTAACATTGACAGGAACACCCATTTGTGTCCTTATCAAGTGTCAGCGGTGGTGCCATAGGGGTTTTCATAGCTGAACTTTCAGTTAAGTCGAATTTCTTCAGCATATCTTTAACATATTTTCCCTGATTTATAAAAGTTCCTTTTTCAGTTTGCTTAATCTGAAGACCAAGGAAATATGTTAGTTCACCCATCATGCTCATTTTATACTCATCTTTCATTCTATCAGCGAAACGAGTACAAAGCTCAGGGTTAGTAGAACCAAATATAATGTCATCAACATATATTTGAACTAGAATGATATGACCTTTCACTTTTCTAAAAAATAGAGTTTTGTCAATCTTACCTCGCTCAAATTTTTCAATATGGAGATAAGTGGAAAGAGTGTCATACCATGCACGTGGAGCTTGCTTTAAGCCATAAAGTGCCTTGTTCAGTTTATAAACATAACCTGGACGCTTAGGATCTGAGAATCCTGGAGGTTGTTCCACATAAACTTCTTCATTCAGCTTTCCATTCAGAAACGCTGACTTAACATCCATCTGATGTACAGTGAAGTTTTTGTGTACAACATATGCTAAGAAAAGACGAATAGATTCAAGTCTTGCTACTGGAGCAAATGTTTCGTCATAATCTATGCCTTCCTCTTGTCTGTATCCCTGAGCAACAAGACGATCTTTGTTGCGGGTTACAGTACCATGTTCGTCCAACTTGTTTCGATAGACCCATTTAGTGCCTATCACCGTTTTGTCAGTTGGTCTACGAACGAGTTTCCAAACTTTGTTTCTTTCAAATTCAGTCAGCTCTTCTTGCATAGCGCTGACCCAGTTTGGATCTCTGAGGGCATCATCTATTTTCTTTGGTTCAGTTAGTGAAATAAAATTTACAAATAAACAAATATTACCTGCACTTCTACGAGTCTGAATACCAGCGTTTGGATCACCAAGAATTTGATCGATTGGGTGATTTACAGTCCATCGCTGAGCCGAAGCATACGTCGCTGACTCAGTCTGAACTGGAGAAACTGAAGATGAGGCTTCAGCTACTTCTGGATTATCAGCTAAGAGAGGAATGTTTGCATTTGTCACTTCATTCACTGATTGCTGAGAAATAGATGGAATGTCTGAGACATTTGGATCAACTGCAGGTATAGTGTTTATAGGAACAACTGAGACCCATGATGTTTCAGCTTCACTATTCTGCATGTCTGGAATGATAGTAGGACCATCATTATCTACGGTGTGAGCATGAGTAGTGGGAACTTCTTCTGAATCACCAAGATGAGAAAACATCCATTGATTCAGTTCTTCTGTATCAGCGTTCGGTTTAGAGATCGCTGAACGGGATTCGTCAAACGTGACGTGAATAGTTTCTTCTACAGTTTGTCTTCTTCGATTGAAGACTCTGAAGGCTTTGGAAACTGAGGAGTATCCAAGAAAGATTCCATCACCAGCTTTAGGATCAAACTTTCCAAGGGCATCTCTATTGTTCAGTATAAAACACTGACAACCAAAGATGTGAAGAAAGCTGATTGAAGGCTTTCTCCCATGAAAAAGTTCATAGGCTGTTTTATTGAATCTTTTGACTATCAGCGACCTGTTTTGCGTAAAACAAGCAGTGTTGACAGCTTCTGCCCAAAACTGAGTAGGCAGGTGAGAATCGCTGAGCATTGAACGTGCAGCTTCAATAATTGTTCTATTTCTTCTTTCAGCGACTCCATTTTGTTGCGGTGTTCTCACTGACGAAAAGTTGTGAGAAATACCCTTACTCTCAAGGAAGGAATCAAGAGAACTGTTTTTGAATTCAGTTCCATGATCACTCCTTATTGAGCGAACAGTCATATTGTTCAGAGTTTCCATCTTCCGAACAAAGGTGATGAGTTCTTCAGGGGTGTCACTCTTAGAACGGAGAAACATTACCCAAGTGAAGCGTGAGAATTCATCAACTATGACCAGCATATATTTCTTTCCAGCGATAGATTGTTTGTTAACAGGGCCAAACAAATCCATATGGAGTAGTTGTAGAGGAGATGACACTGAAGAAACTTGCTTTGATTTGAAGCTTGCCTTGGTCTGCTTCCCTTTTTCACACGCTGAACATAAAGACTCTTTGGCGTATAAATGCTGAGGTAGACCAGTGACTAACTCTTTGGAGGAAAGAGTATTCAGTGTCTTGAAATTTAGATGCGAGAGTCTTTTGTGCCATAGCCAGTTAACATCAGAAGATGCCTTTGAGAAGAAACAGGAGTTCTCAGTGGTTGTTGAGTCCATGTTTATTACATAAACATTTTCCAAACGATAACCGCTGAGAGCTATCTTCTCCTTTTTGTCAGTGACAAAGCAGGATTCCTTAGTGAAAATCACTTTGTTATCCATGTCGCAAAGCTGACTGATGCTTAGAAGATTATGCTTCAGCCCTTCAACATATGCGACTCTTCTGAAGGAGGTTGTACCATTTGAAAGTACACCATACCCTCGGGTATGTCCTTTTCCATTTCCACCGAAAGTCACAGAGGGACCTTTCTCTTCCTTGTATTCAGCGAGCAGGCTTTTCTTACCAGATACCCTTCTTAACCTGCAATACAAAGGAAGATTAGTTTTTCTTAGGTACCCACTTAACCATGTATACACGTTTGTCAGTGGAAGTGGTTGGAATAGAAGGTTCAGCAATCTTCGCAGCATTTGAAGATTCAGCTTTGTCTTTCTTCACTTTGGTTAATTTCTTAACCTCAGTGGTAGAATTTACCTTGACCTGATTTGCACCAGGGTTGGTCTTCTTTGCCTTGGGGGCAATCTTCACCTTAGCTATCTTTTCAGCTTTGGTGGTTGTGGGGAACTTACTAGTAATATGATCAGTGAGTCCACAGTGATAACATTTCCTATAGCTAAAAGTAGTTCTAGGACTACTTGTATGCTGAGCTTTTAATTTCGAATTAGAAGTGCCAGCACCAAGTAAACTATTGGCTTTAGAAATGGGACGAACATTCAGTTCTTCAGATTTCTTACCAAGGATATCCACTCTGAGTCTAGGAGTAGATCGCTGAATAGATCCAGAGATCAGCTTTCTAGATCCAGAGGGGTAGGTCACTGAGGCTTTAGAAACATTCAGCTTTGGTACTAAAGTACCCTTCTGAGGATTTTGATAAATAACAATTCCTTTACCTTTGTCTTTAGAGACAGAGGTAGGTTTTGAATAAACCATTTTCTCCTTACCTTTTGAGGAGGTAGGAGTTTCCTCAGGGATTGGTGTAATGGACGAGGAGCACTGAGATGATGAGGTGTCAGCGACTGAGGATACGAACGTTCCAAATTTAAGCATTGAACGTTCAGTGGTTGGTTTTGGAGTATCATATTTATAACCCAGACCACGTTTATCACTCAGAGGAATCTGAGCCTTAATTATCTCAGTGATCTTTGTTGAAGAATTACACCATCCTTCAACAGTAGCTTTTTCAGCCTCTAATGCAGCGATAGCTTCTGCTCGTTCGATTTTGACTAGCTGATTTAAATATACTTGATCTTTAAAATCTTCTTCAATTTTAGAAAGATTTTCTATTTGAAGGTGGCAGTTTTTAAGCTTTTCAGCGAGATCAAGATTTTGGTTTTCAACCACAGTTTTGCCGTTCATGGCTTCGTATAAACTTCTAGTCAAGAGATCGATCTTACGGAGACTATCAGCTTCATCAATATTTGCAATATTGGTAAAGAAAGAAGGTGATACCTGAATAGCAGAGGTTGAAGTGGAGGGAATGTCTGAACTTTCTTCCTCTTCTTCAATCTTGGCCATGAGACATTGATTTTCTTCATCATCTTCAGAATCAGATGATGATGCTTCTTCATCAGAAGCAGCCCAATCATAGTCAGCCATCAGGCCTTTTCCTTTCTTCTTAAAGCTTTTCAGCTTCGCATATTTGTCTTTCAGCTTTAAGTTTTTGTCATCTTTATTCCTTGGAACAAAGGATTTCTTTGTAAAAGCTGAGGGTCTAGAAACTTTCTTAGACCTGCACTCGTTAGCAAAATGTCCTATCTTTTCGCAGTTAAAACAAGTAGCAGTAGCCTTATCAACAAAAACTGATGATTTAGGCTTGTCAGCTATGGAAAGAGGTTTGTTCTTTCTAAACATTTTCTTCTTGGCAAATCTCCTGAACTTTTTGGTTAGGAGAGCCAAGGATTCATCATCTGAAAAATCAGAATCTGATGAACTTTCAGAGTTACTCTCTAACTCAGTGATAGTGACCGAGGGTCGCTGAGTAGAAGGTTCCTCTGAGATTAAAGCAACAGGGGTGCTTTTGGAATCTTTTACAAGATTCTTCTTAAGATGGCTTGATTGCTCATGATTCAGCAACGTGCCATATAAGGTAGCAAGGGTCATTGATCTTAGATCCTTTGACAGCTTGAGACACATGGAATAATTGTCCCAGCTTTCAGGTAAACATTCTAGAAACTTTGTCAGCACTTAAAAGTTAGAATATTCCTTACCAACAGTTTTCAGATCTATAATTAAACAATTAAAACGTTGGCGAACTTCAGAGAGAGTTTCATTCTTACCAGAAATGAAGCTTTCGTATTGTCTTACCAGGTTGATCTTTCTTGAGTCCCGGACTTCAGACGTTCCTTCATACTGAACACATATTGTGTCCCACATGGCTTTTGATGTTTTCAGATTCTTGACGGAATGGTAGACTTCGTCAGGAAGAGCCATGGATAGTATGGATCTGGATTTTGTATCTATAGCCACTTTCTTCTTATCTTCATCAGTCCATTGATGGATTTCTTTAGGTACCAGCCTTTCTGGAATAGCAGGTCTATTCTCAGCGCCTGGAACTGCAGCATCAAATCTTACAGGGATGAATGGACCATTCTCAATATAGTAAGGTATAGTAGGGTTTACACCTTCTAAGAAGAGTGTCATCCTATTTTTCCATAAGTTGAAGTTATCTCTGGAAAATCTAGGGGGTTTTGCAAGAGAACCATTATCTATATAATTTTTGTTTGTGTGGGTGGCCATTTTCAGATAATAGCAAGGAAGAGAAATATCTTAGATTAGATCTTGTTTATGAGATTAAACAAATCTGCTCTGATACCACTTGTTGGTCCCGAAGGCCTATACAAGTTTGTAGAAGGGGGGGGGGGGTTGAATACAAACACACAGATTTTACTTTTCTAAATTGTTTATTGATAAATCATTAACAATTTACAGCTTGTTGCGGAGACAAGATTAAGGATAAACCTAAATCTAAACAAGTTGGAACACTAAGGTTTCTTGCACTAAGAAAGATAAGGAAATTACTAATAATAACCTATCTTGAGATAAGAGATTGAACTTGTCCAGAGTTAGCAAGTTTCTTCAAAAGAAGTGAGTTCATCTCTTTATATACTGCATGCATTTAATGCAAGTCAGTATATACTTTACACGTGTCATCAGCTGGTTGGTTGCATGTCATTGACTTTTGATGACAACCTTAGTAGCCGTAAGGATGAACAGTGTAGTATCAGAGTGGTTGTACGATTTCAGATATTCGGAGGTTCTTTTCTGACATTTCGTACGAAGGCGTGCAAGGGTGGTTAAGACAAAAGTACTTTGTACGGAGGACTTCATGATCAGCTTTCATTGATTCAGCGATTATCATTTTCTATTCAGCGAATGATAAAGTTCAGCGATAGCTGAAGTCTTGTACTTGATACTTCACGTTGAGTGGACAAATCTGAGTCTTCGCTGATCCGCATCAGTTCATTTGGAGACTTGTCGCTGGTTCTTGAGCTTGATCTTCGACTTCAGCGTAGAACCTTTGTTGACGTGAAACTTGTCTTCAGGGATCATAAGTAAACAACTAACTTATCAGCGATCACCATAATGACTGAACAGACTCAGAGCATTTATGGTGAACAGTGTTCGCTGAATGTTTAATCTAAAGAGCGAGAGTTCCTATCAGCGGTACTGTAAGATCTTAGTACTTATCAGCGATAGTGAAACTCTGATACATATTGTTTACTTACAATTTTCACTAAGTATTAAGAGAGGGTCATTATCAAATCACTGAGGGTTTGGATCAACAATAGGTTATTCATGTGTTGAGCTGAATGAATGATCCATACTGACACAGGACTGAAAACAGATGCAATGCTTAATTGACAAAAACAGAATTTGTGCAGTTCTTGCAAAAATAAACTTGTGCTGAGTGTAATCTTAAAAATTACTTTTGCACACATCGGTACAGAACTCGTTCTTCATTGAACTATGACTTCTAAACACATCAGTTTAGGACTCATGCTTCATTGAGAATTTTGACTTTTGGTGTGATCGAACTCATAGATGTGAGTGTTTTTAGTAGAAAACATTCCCAGAGAATGTGTTCAGAATCACATTTTGAGTAACCCTGCAAATTTTGGTTGAAAAAATCTGATTTTTGAGCGAGTTATGGTGATTTGAAGTTCTGAAAGTTCAAAAATCACAAAATCCAAACATTTTTCTAAGGCTTTTTCTCTGGATAGTTTTATCATAATTCTGACTCAATACTCAGAATTCTGACTCTACTACTCAGAATTCTGACTCTTCTACTCAGAATTCTGACTCTACTACTCAGAATTCTGACTCTACTACTCAGAATTTGAATTTTTTTATATCTAATGAGGAATCATCGTAAATAATTACCAAAATCTCTTGATTTTGCAGGATTATCTTGATTTGAGAGAGAGTATATTCTCAAAATTTGATCTGATTGTTTCAAGATAAAGTTCAAAACCCGTGCTTCAACGTTTTAGGTTTTTGAACATATCAGTTCAAAACCCGTACTTAAATGACTATGGCTTCTGAATAATTCAGCTCAGGACCCGTACTTCAAAGACTAAGACTTTTAAACAAATCAGTTTAGAACTCATACTTCTCAGGTGATATCCTTAACTATTACATCTTTCCGTTTCAAGGAACAAGTAGTGAAAGGTAACATTGCATTATGTTTTATTTCTATTGCTTTGAATGTTTGAATCTTAACAAATTTAATTCAATGATATGAATTTTTTTTAATTTTCATTCAATGAATAAAATGTGTGTCAAGGGTGATTTTACAAGTATTTTTGCATTATCTGAGCTATATTTGTTTCAAATTTCACTTCTGAAATAAATCGAAAGGTTAGCAAAACATGAATGAAATTATGTTGAATGCTCAATGTTATGAAATTTAGACTTATATAGAATATAATGCTCAAAAAGCCTAAATGTCAGAATGTTAGATGGAAACGAAAATATGGGGGAAGTACTACGTTTTAGAACCAAGTGATTGAGATACATTATATATATTTATATATATAATCATTTAGTTTGAAAGCTTGTATCTGTGGCCTTTCTGGTTTGGGAGAGTAAGTCCTAAGGGGTGCTAGTCATCTAGTCCCTAAGATCAACTGGTCTGGGATCGGCTGACTCAAATCCTGCTATAGAACCAGATAGAAAGCCATGTTCTACTGGTACAAATGGGTTTAAGATATATCGATGTGGCCTTTCTGGTTTGGGAAAGTAAGTTCCAAGGGGTGTTTGACACCTAGCACCTAAGACCAACTGGTCTGGGATCGGCTGACCCAAATCCTACTATAGAACCAGATAGAAAGTCATGTTAAACGATGTATCTTATTCTTACTAAACTTTTTGATTAAAAGATGCCAATGAGCACAAGATTAAAAGATGCCAATGAGCACAAAATTAAAAGATGCCAATGAGCACAAAATAAAAGATGCCAATGAGCACACATCTCTTGAAACTTTGGGAAAATACAAAGTCACAATAAACCTATAAATTTGTGAAAATCCTGATTTTGGACAAATAGTGTGAGTAGAGCAAAGTATTCTTATATGTTTTTGAATTGCATATGCTTGAAGCTAATCATATTTCGCATGCTAAGCACACCAAATAGATTTAATAAAGGGATTGAAACTGAACATTTTTAACTTGATATGCAATGATGACTTGTATTTGAATCCAAACACATGCATTTGATTTCATTTGATTGAAAAATCTGTTAAATTTCATTAAGTTGGATTTCTTTTGTAAAATTTTCAAATGATCAAATGTTAGTAGTTATCAAGTGTAGTTCAGTGAATCCTATTTTCCTTGTATAAATGTTTTATTAAAGCACTATATTTGAAATGAATAATTTTAATGAAATATACGCATACTTTCAGGGGGAGAAAATAAATTGCTCCAGAATTCTTATTTTGAGGGGGGAGCAAGGTTATTCATTAAGGAGGAGAAAAAGCATAGACTTCATTCAAAGAAAAAGCATCGCTAAAGGTTTTCCAAGAAAATCAAGGGGGAGAAAAAGCTAAAGATTTTGAAGATTGATATGATTTTGCTTTACAAAACTTTAGGGGAGAAGAAAATAGAAAATGATTTGTACAGAAACAACAAAAGAGAGAAATGTTATTTTAAGGGGGAGAAGAAGAAAAGGAAACTGATCTGTTGTTTCTTATAAAGAAATGTTATGAAAGTTGATTGATTGATTCAAAAGGGAGAACAAAGTCATAAAAAGACAGAAATTTGATTTGATCAAATGAAGATGAGAATTGTCATTTGAAGGGGGAGCAAAGAAAAAGCAAATATGTAACAGAAATCAATTTGGAAATCGTTGCTGTTGCTGATTAAAGACTGACCAGAAGTTGTTAACTCAGATTATTCAGAGTTCTGAGCAAAAGTTGTCAAAGCATTCAGAAGAGATCCTTCTGAAGATTGTTCCTGCTCTAAAAATTTTGATGATGAAAAGTACAAGTGTGTTTGACAAAAAGGGGGAGATTGTTAGATCTAGAGTTTTGTCAAAAACACAAGTGTTGGGATTTGGTCAGAAGACTCAGAAGTTCTGAGTAGGAGACTCAGAAGTTCTGAGTGAGAAGTCTTAAAAAAAGATTCTAAGTGTTGGATTCTGACTAGAAGGTTCAGAGTTCTGAGTAGGAGACTCAGAACTTCTGACTATGAAGACAAATGTTCTGAAGCGCTTATTCAGAAGTATGTTCAGAAGTTCTGAACAACATGTTCAGAACTTATGACTTGGATATTCTGTTATATTCAGTTACTAATTAGGACACGTGTAATTGTTCTATTAGTCTGTTTCTCATATGTACTGTAGCTTTAGCTTTTCCTTACAGTATATATAGGAGTTAGCAACTGTAAGCTAACCGATCTTTGGTGAATCTTTGGCAAAATCTTTGGCATAACTTTCCCGCATATCTTTGTATTCAATTTTTGTAATCTTTGAGAGATTCTCTCTCTAGATCTGTAATCTGTTCTTAATTGAATACAAGTGCGTTGATCCAAATCTCTATCATTTACTGTTTGATTGTTCATATTTGATTGTAAGATTGAATCCTGGTTTCTACAAAGTCTATCATCTGATCGAGAATCCCATGTCCGAGCTCTGTAAGTTGTGCTCTTGTCATATAGTCGGAGGGCTTTATGGCTTGAGTTGCTTGGGTTGTATGCTTTTGGACTTGCTCTAAGGCCTTCTTTAGGTCTTCTGATGTAAGGCCCTTAGATGTTGAGGATTGCTCTTTCTTCAGCTTTCCAAGCAGATCTTTGACAGAACTTTGGAAAGCAGAGGTAGTGGCTTTCTCGAACTCAGAAGCGGCAGAGGTGGTAGAGGTTGTCGCAGCTGTTCTCATCTGGGCTAGAGCATTTTGCACCTCTGTGGACAGGTTGTCCATTTTGGTGTTCATATCATTAAAGGCCCTCGTGGTAACATCTACAAAAGAATCAAAAGAGCTTTTCAACTCTTTCAATGTGGTGTCCACAGAGGTGACAAGGGTTTGGAACTCATCCCTTGATACATGTGGACTTGGTGTAACCTCTGGGGGAACACATTCGTCCCCAGAGTTAGTCCCTGTTCCTTGGACACCTTCTTTCGTCCCTGTATTGACGTTGAGGACGGAAGGATTTCCCTCTAATCCTCGAGCATAAGCTTTATCAGCCTCAGACTCTATAGAGGTTCTGTTAAGGACATTGTCCTGATCCACTCCAGAGGTGGGTAGAGGAGTATCCTTAAGTTGACTCGGGGACTTGTCTAGTATCCATTCGTCTTCGTGCACTCTAGGCCCCTCTGAAGGGCCGGTTGGAATTACGTGTGTGTGTGTGGCAGAGGAAACAAATTCCTCTGCAAGAGTGTCAGATGTGATCTGGGGCGAGGAATCAAGAACTAAAGGCAAGTCCTTTGGAGAGGACTCCCTTGGAATGGTTTCCCTGGCTATTAGTGGCACAGAGGTGGAAGGAATTTCCTCTGCCCGGTCAGTTTGGGGTGGGTTCGAGCTGTGCTGCTCTTGTTCAATATTACCTTCTGCCACTAGACTAGCGGTAATAGAAGTGTGGGTTGCACTGGGAGTTGGTTGGGATTGTGTGCCTCTTCTATTCCAGGCATCTTTTCTGGATTCTTGCTCTGTTGGGCATCCTATCACTACTTCACCATCTATTGTCTCAACCTCTCTTTCTATCCTACGGCCCGCTGCTTTTACCCTAACTTCTGTTGCGGCTTCTGCCCCAGTGACTAAGGAGTCGTACATTGGATGAGAGCCAATTAATTGCCGTACATGGGGATGCAGAGGTCCTTCGTTTACCTGGTTATCTTCTTTTTCATCAGAATCTACATCTGAGCACATCAAATCCAGGTTGTGTGAAGGGGTTCTGTAGAACTTCTGGTGTGGCAACTTGAATGCTCTTGGGGGTTTCATCATCGTCATCTAAGTCAGAAGAGATTCTGAAGTCTGGAGCTTCTGTTGACTGATGGGAGAGGGCTTCTGCGTTCCAGCCAGAAGTATCTAGAGTATTGGCGATTTCGGGGTGCTCGAGGAAAGTGTTGAAGTCACCCTGATCTTCTGCATAGTTGATAGGTGAAGGGGATTGCAGAGGTTGCTCATGTGTTTCTTCGACCATTTCTGCTTCCTCTGCGATGGTTTGCAGAGGAGTGTGAGGTTTCTTGGATTTCTTCTTGCTCCTCCTTTTCTTTGGTTTGGGGGCACCCTCCTCAGAAGACTTATGTTTTCTCTTCTTTTTGTCTTTTGGAGGAGGGGGAGGTGCAGATGATCCGACTTCTGTTGCATGAGAAGGGGACTGTTGGGTTTGAACAACACTGGTAGAGGTTCCCTCTGTCGTTTTCTTTTTCTTGTGAGCTTTCTTCATCTTCTTTGCAGAGTGTTTGCTTTTTGGAGCAGGGGAGAGTATTGTGTTTCTCAGAGTATGAAACTTCTCTTGTACTTGTTCATGCTTAGCCAAAGCCACTGCCCATTCTTCGTCAGGCAACCTATCTACAACCTTAGATCCTAAGGGGACTCCTAGACGCGGGGGTGTCACAAGACTCGATTCTGGAGTCTTATGATCGCGTATGTATTCTAACTTAAGGGTCTCATCAGTTGCATATCCCAGAAGTGCGGTTGGCAGAGGTCTGCAGAAGTCGTATCCATCTTCGTGCTCTGTTGGAGAGTTCTTTGTCATAGGATACATTCTGGTCGTTGGTCCCTCCATTGGCCATTTTTGTAGAAGGATCAGAGGCTCTAGAAGGACACCCAGAATTCGTTGATATTGTAGAGGAGGTAGAGATTCGGTTCATCGTCCTTTGGCCTTCTGGGAGGAGATTCTGCAGTCAATGGTGTTAATCATTTCCTGCATCATGAGGGTGGCGTAGTCCAGAGGTAGATCGTAGTACACCCCGTACATAATTACCAAGATTTGGTGAGAAGATTGGTCTGGACTACCAACTTTCCTAGTTAGACACCTGTTGAGAATGGAGAAGAGAGTATTCCATAGAGGGGGAAGTCGATTTCTTCTGAAATCATTTCTTTTCCTTATGGTTGTGTTGTATCCCAACATTTCAACAAATCTGCAGAGCTCGGTGTCTGTGGGTTCCTCTGCGTATCCCTTTATCCCTAGAAGACCTCTTGTGGGTAGACTGAACTCAAGTGAGAACATGGTTCTGTTGAACTTGAGTTCAAGGTGCTCGGATTTGCCTGTTTTGAGATGTAGCCTTTTATCTGTCTATCTTATGGGTCAAATCTGCTGCTTTGCCAGAATTGATTGAGATATCTGGCAGGGATTTTGTGGACAGTTTTGGTTAATAGGGGGTAAAGGTAATGATTTTCCAGAATGTGAAGAAGGATGGCATGTGCTTCCCCAAATGCGGTTTTGGAGGGAACCAGGTATTGGTTATTGGGTTTTAAGGGAAGAACACGTTCAAAGTGTTCATGTGCGATGAAGTTTTGAAGGTGGGTTGTCGGAGCAAAATCTGCTGTGTCACCGGAGTTGTCCTGTTCTAGGTTTCCGGCTATTTCTGGGTTCTGAGAATGCTCAGAATGGGTTGGGGAGTTCACCAGAGCATTGGAGGTGGATGCCATTGCGATAAACTTGAAGAAAAAGAGTAGAAAATGGAAGTTGCAGGTTATTGCAAGGTTCGTCGGAGAAGATGAAGAGAGTAAGTTCCTAAACGTTGAGAAGGAGTGGTAAGTTGGGTTTTATACTGAAGAGATAATGGTAGAATCTGAAGAGGTAAATAGCTGAAAGTGAATAATATTTGGGGTCCGCAATTGAGTACATACAGTTGGGTTCAATTTTCCAGGAGAACGTGTGCCATGTACGTCCTATCAAAAGATGCCACGTCATAGATGTCAGAGCACGATTAGATGGCGTGTGCGACCCATTAATGCTTGGCGCGTGGGTCTTTCTACTTTCAGATGACTGTTACTCTTCAGAAATAACCCGGATGTTACAGAATTTCCAAAAGAAGCCAAGTATCAGAAACGACAGATTCTCTGTAGTGGAAAGAGCTATGTGGTCTGAGACTTGCTCTTTTTGTCTCCTCTTAGCTTGTATCTTTACCCAAAATGTTTGAAAAACACTTGGAAATGATCGATAGAACTTTAAGGCAAAATTTGCATTCACATAGGCTTTGAGGCTCTGTCAAAGCCAGCAGAGGCTCTATGAGTGAAAATTTCTAATAACTAAAGATTCATAAAAGTTTTTGATCATCCAAGTTTTTCACTGTCTTAAGCACTGTTTTTAGGACATATTTGAAAGTTGGTGTCCGGAAAAACTGTTTTGGAAAAAGGTTTTGTGCGAGACATTCCTTTTTGAGTGTCTAGGTTGGGCGACAGAGACTCTTTGGTGGAGTGAGCTCTTCGACCAAAAGACTTTCTTCCAGTATCTTAGTGTGTGCATTTGTTCGAGCGAATCCTTAAAGAGGACATCGAAGTTGATCGATAGAGTTCCCGTATGAAATTTGCAGTTATGGAGGATCCGGTTTACAGAAGCTCTTGAGCTCAGCAGAGGCTCTATGACCTCAAATTTCTCATAACGGAAGGCTCGAAAATCTTTTTGATCATTACTTGTTTGGAATGTCTTAAACAGTGTTTCTAGGACGTATTTGGAAATTGATGTCCTAGAAAATTGTTTTTCAGAAAGGATTTGTACCAGATACTTACCTTTTTGCTCTCCCTTGTTCGGCAAAAACCTTCACTTCTGTGAATTTGATTGATGACATCTCTTCTTTGGCTCCCCCTTGAACGATCAACCTTTGTAGATCAGTTCAAGGTCTCCTTCTGCTCCCCCTTGACCTATGCTTGGATCAAATGAGATAAGTAGTGCACAGGACATAGGTCAATCTCATCAGAGGTTCTGTGGATATTGTCAGAGGCTCTGAGCAATTCCACAGAAGCTCTGTTGGTTAAAGAACTTTTGATGATTAAGAATTTACATACAGAAGAGTTTTAAATATTTACATATTTACAAGAGGATCAAATCTAACTTACAGAGGATTCAACTCATGTTAATCATTCCCAACTTACCCACCAAGAAAATGAATCTTTTCTCATCAAGTGCCTTGGTGAATAAGTCTGCAAGCTGATATTCAGTGGACACAAAGTGCATTTCGATTGTGCCATGTTCAACATGATGCTTCAGAAAGTGGTAACGGATATCGATATGCTTTGTTTTTTAGTGATGAACTGGATTGGCAGAGATGGCTATGGCACTTTTTGAATCACAGAAGATGGGTATCTTGTATAAATTGTGGCCATAGTCCTTTAGCTGAGTTTTCATCCACAGAACTTGGGAGCAACAGCTAGCAGCAACAACATATTCAGCTTTTGCTGTAGATGTGGACACACAGTTCTGCTTCTTCGAAGTCCAGCTGACTAGTTTACCTCCCAGGAATTGACAACTCCCAGAGGTGCTTTTTCGATCAAGCTTGCATCCTCCATAATCTGAATCTGTGTATGCCTTAAGACCAAAGCCAGAGTTTTTCGAATACCAGAGCCCAAGATTTTTTGTTCCTTTAAGGTATCTGAAGATCCTATTTACAGCAATATAGTGGGATTCCTTTGGGTTAGCTTGATATCTTGCACAGAGGCATATGGCATACATTATATCAGGCCTACTTGCGGTTAAGTATAACAGAGACCCAATCATGCCTCTGTAGAGCTTGCACTCTACAGATTTGCCATTTGGATCTGAGAATAACTTATTTCCAGTGGCCATTGGGGTCTTCATTACAAAGGCATCAGAGAGACTGAATTTTGAAAGTATGTCCGAGACATATTTAGCTTGATTTATAAAAATTCCCTCTGATGATTGTTTTACTTGGAGTCCGAGGAAGAAGTTTAATTCTCCCATCATACTCATTTCAAACTCACTCTGCATGAGTTTTTCAAAATCTTTGCACTGTTGTGCATTTGTAGACCCAAAAATAATGTCATCCACATAAATCTGTACAAGCATAATCTCATCACCTTTTCGTTTGTAAAACAAAGTAGTATCGGTTGTACCTCTGTCGAATTCATTATTGAGAAGAAAGGTTGAAAGTCTTTCGTACCATGCTCTTGGAGCTTGTTTCAGTCCATACAGAGCTTTGTCGAGGTAGTACATGTATTTTGGGTACTTGGAACTTTCAAACCCTGATGGCTGCTGGACATATACTTCTTCTTGGATTTCACCATTCAGAAAAGCAGATTTTACATCCATTTGAAAAACTTTGAAGCCTCTGTGGGCTGCGAAGGCTAAGAAGATTCTTATTGCTTCGAGTCGTGCGACAGGGGCAAAAGTTTCATCGTAATCAATGCCTTCTTCTTGGCGATATCCGTTGGCCACCAATCTCGCTTTGTTTCTAATGACCACCCCATCCTCGTCCTTCTTGTTTCTGAAGACCCATTTTGTCCCTATTGCTTGTTTTCCTCGTGGCAGAGGTACTAGGGTCCATACCTTGTTTCTCTCAAACAGTAGAAGCTCTTCTTGCATAGCATCTACCCAGTTTGGATCATCTAGGGCTTCAGAGATTCTTTTTGGCTCGATCACACTGATGAAATTTGTAAAGAAACAAAAATTAGCAGTGGCTGATCTTGTCTTGACCTTTTCAGAAGGGTCACCGATTATAAGGCTTGGAGGATGGCTTTTCGTCCACTGTGTTGTTCTTGGAAGATGGTCATTTGAGTCATCAAGATGACCCTCTGTAGTTGCACACTGTGGTTCTGGTGCAACCTCTATTGTAGATGGCACTTCTGTGCTTGTGCTTGGTATTTCAGCTTGTGGGACTATATGGGATTGAAGTTGGAATTTGATCCTCTGAGGAAGTAGAGACAGAGTCTTAATTTTCCTCTGGTATTGATTCCTCTGTAGTCGCTGGAGTAGGTATTTCAGGAGCCTCTGTGGTTGAGTCCTTGGTCGTATTATCTTCTGTTCGCTCCCCCTCAGCACGTGCATCTGTATGATTCACAGAAGAGGATGAAGTATTCAATGGACCAGTTAGAGATATACATGACTCAGTCTGTTTGGCAGAAGATGTTTCACCAGAGGCTCTGACGGCTCCAGCAAAGGGATCAATATCATCATGGAACATCTCTTCAAATAGAAGATTTAAGTCTTCTGCTCTTGTCTTTGGGATGCCAGATGATTCATTCTTTAGACCGAGTTCTGAACTGATTTGTTCTGAATTCTTTTGAAAGGAATCGTCAAAAGACACATTGATGCTTTCTACAATGGTTCGTGACCGCAAAAGATAAACTCTGTAGGCCTTAGAGGTGGCAGAGTATCCAATGAACTTGCCTTCATATGCTTTCACCTCAAACTTTCCTCTTGTTTCTCTATCATTTAAGACAAAGCACTTGCATCCAAATACATGAAAGAACTTGATGTTTGGTCGCCTTTTGTTGATCAACTGATACGGTGTCTTGATGTGCCTCTTTACTATGGTTGATCGATTTTGGGTGTAGCAAGCGGTTGATACTGCTTCTGCCCAAAAAGACATTGGTAATCCAGATGCTGTCAGCATAGTTCTTGCAGCCTCCACAAGCGTGCGGTTCTTTCGTTCAACCACGCCATTCTGTTGTGGGGTGCGTGCAGCAGAGAAGTTCTGTGATATGCCTTCTTCTATAAGATAGGCTTCAATGACAGAGTTTTTGAATTCTGTGCCATTGTCGCTTCTTAGTTTCTGAATCCTGCACTCATACAGAACTTGGATTCTTTTCATTAAATTTATCAGAATGTTTGGAAAAATGATTTCTTTCTGACAAATTCAACCCATGTAAATCTTGAATATTCATCGATCAAAACAAGTATATATTTCTTGCCACCTAGGCTCTGTGTAGCGATTGGACCGCAGAGGTCAACATGAAGCAAGTACAGAGGCCTAGGGCAAGATACATCAGTCTTGCCTTTATGGGAAGCTCTTTTGAGTTTTCCCATTTCGCAAGCAGAGCACAAATGATCTTTATTAAATTTAACATTTGGCAGACCTTTGACTAGATCAAGTTTAACAAGCTTATCTAGAGTATGAAAGTTTAGGTGGCAGAACCTGTTATGCCATAACCAGGCTTCTTCGCTTTTACAAGCAACAAGGCAGAGCTCGTCTTCCTTGTTCTTGGCACAGAAGTTCATGAGGTAAAGATCGCCTCTTCGTTCGGCTCGCAAAAGTTCGACTCCTGTGTCCTCACCTTGTAGAGAGCAAAAGGTTCTTTTGAACATTACGTCGAAACCCGTATCGCAGAGTTGGCTAACACTGAGAAGATTGTGCTTAAGGCCATCCACATATGCAACTTTGCATACGGTTATGTTTTCCTTCTTGATGACTCTGTAGCCTTTTATATACCCCTTCTTGTTGTCACCAAAGGTCACAGATCCACCATCGAATTTATCTTTGTAGGAGGATAGTAGACCTCTGTCGCCAGTCATGTGCCGCGAGCATCCGGAGTCAAGATACCATATTGGCACATACTGCTTCTCACTATCGGAGTCGGAGCTGACCTCTGCCATGCCACAGAACAGGGCGTTCTTCTTTTCTCCTTCGTCAGAGGATGTATCTGACTGCCAGTTTTCTTGATTCACCATAAGTGACTTCTGAGCATAATATTCTGCTTTCTTTTTGTAGAAAGCAGAATCCCTCTGAGGGCGGTTTGATTTGCTCCTGCATTCATTGGCGTAGTGGCCTGGCTTACCACAATTGTAACATCCTTGGTTTTGTGGAGCATTGCCAGCTTTGTCGTCTGACCTCTGTCGGTCACCACCTCTGTCATTCCTGTCATTCGACCTCTTGTTAGGACCATAAATGTCCTACATATTAGAAAGATATATAAATAATTATATAGTTTAATTATAGAGTTTAATTAATCTTTTGTAATAGCCTTTAATCATAAAAGGGCTTAGATTAGATTGTTGGGTCATAGGCCTTTGTGTTTAAAGCCTTAGTATATAAGGTGTTGTTAACCTTAGTTTTAGGGTTAAGCAATTGTTTAGAGAGAGATACATTAGAGAGAGATAATTGTGTTCTTCATTCAAACCTTTGTAACTATCTTGATTTATGAATATGAGAGGGATGACAGATTGAAATAATCAATTGTTCGTGTTGTTTATTATTGATTCGTTGTTACCTGATCAATCTGGAACTCACAATTGGTATCAGAGCAGAATCGGTGATTTGAAGAATAGAAGAAATCAAACGAAAGCAAGAAAACAAAGAATTTTCGCAGTGAATTTTCTGGAAAAACGCAGCGAGCTGTTTTGCCTATTCCCGGAGTTTGAACCGTCGGATCGTCACGAGTTTTGGACAGTAGCTTCGGGACATCTTGGTTTACATTCTGACCGGTTGGATCGATCGTTTGAGGTCCAGAAGGCACCCAGAATAATTTCGTAACAGGGCAGTTTTTTTATTGAAGAAAATCGTTCTTCAATCGGGTTTGCAAAGCTTTCTCATTGATTTAATAATTCGTTTGTTAGATCTTGATTGTTTACTCGTATTTATCTGTTATTTTTCTGTGCGTATATCGATTCCCAAAAGGTTTTAATCTTTCAATTGAAAAATCAATTCTTGAATCTTTTGGTGTTCTTAAGGTTTTTGTGGTGGTTTGTGAAAAATAGGACATAATTTGCTTAGAAATTGATTTGGGTGTGTTTGTTTTTGTGTTTTTTTTGTCAAAATCTAACCCTACAGGAGTGAAATCAATCAACCCTATCGATCCCAAATCCGAATTGCAACCACCGCCGCAGTTTCCGGGTAAGTCCTGTTTTTTTCAAAGTGACCGGATGTTGTCACTTTCCGGATAAAATTGAACCAACTTTCCGGTCAAACTTAAGTTTTCGGTCAAACTCAAGTTTTCGGTCAAACTCAAGTCTCCGGTCAATCTCACTTTCCGGCAACTATCCGGATGATATTTTTTTGGGCCGTAACATTTGACCGCATGTTTATTGTTTGACTATTTGTTTTTTTTTATCTGCATGCACACACACGAATTACTTATTCACCTCACGTGCATTTTTTAGTTTCTTTTAATTTTGTTTCATTTTTGTTTTTAGAAGCCTTCACATCTCATTTTTTTGTTATTCATCCGGTAACTCCACTTGTCCGGTAACTTTATCACTTTCCGGTAAACAAACCTCATCCGGTAAGTGCTAATTTTTGCGAGAACTTCATCACCCGGTAAGTGCTAATTTTGCGAGAATCACCATCACCCGGTAAGATCACTTGATTTTAAGTCTATCCGGGAACCATCTTTGTCCGGAAAGCACATCTCAGCCGGTAAGTCGCAAATAACTTTCGTCCGGTAAGTGTGTTCATCCGGTAAGTTAATTTTTTCAAGAACCTCAATCAACCGGTAAGTCCTTTTTCCACCCGGTAAGCTTTGTTTGGAAAGTACGTTATCCGGTAAACCAACTTCAACCGGTAAGTTACATTGTTCCGAAAAGTGCATCTTTTGTCCGGTAAGTCGCAAATAACTTCCACCCGGTAAGTCACATTCGTCCGAAATCTCATTCCATCCGGATCTCTTCACGTCCGGTAAGTTGTGGTTGATAAGTTTTTGATTGGTAAGTTCTCGAAGCTTGATTTCGTTTGGTCCTATAATAATCAGATTTTAAATTTTTGAAACGGATTTATTTTATAAGTTTGTTTTTCTGATTTAATTTTTGATTTTTCTTTCGCAAATTTTTCTTCAAAGTAACACCGATTAACGATCATAATTTTTCAGGTAACAATGTCGTATTGCCTTAATCTTGAGTGTTCAAAATTTGAAAGGCTATATAAAGAGAATATGAAGCAACAAGAGGAATTATGCATCAAGTTAATCGAAAAACATAAACTGCAAATATCTGAATGTTCTGAAAAGCTTGCTAAATCTGAAGAAAAGGCAACATCATTAGAGTCTGAAAACTCTGAGCTGAAAAAGAAGCTGTCTGAATGGCCATCACAAGACGAGATAAAGGCACTTGAAAAGAAAGCACATCAAAGACTACATGAAAAGAATATCCAACAATCAGATGATTTGTGCAACAAGTACATCAAAGAACTAAAGGAGCTGAAATCTCAAATCTGGAATAGTTCTGAGAAGCTTGCTGAAGAAGAAGAGAAAGGTAAACTCCTAAACTGTGAAAACCTTGAACTTAAAAGTAACTATCTACTCTTAAAAAGGTTTTTGAAAAGGAGAAAGAAAGTTTTGAAAAGGAAAGACAATTGCTTATTCAAAAGCAATCTGGTCTTTCAACCAAATCTCTTGAAGAAAAGAAGAGACTTGAACTTATGTGTTTAAAACTTTCAAAACAAATCTCCGACTTTGAGAAAATTCTGATTTTAGAAATAGAGAAGTTTGAATCTAACCACAAGGGTGGTGGCGTGTTGGCAAGGGCTTGGGGGGGTGTGGTGGAATATCCAATCCACCCCGGGTTCGAGTCTAGGCGTCAGCATTCTGTGGCCAGGCTTAGTCTCAGACGGCCGCTTTGTTTGTTTGTTTCCAAATTGCCAAGGATGTAGTCTAGGCATTGCCTAGATGAACCTTATCCAAAAAAAAGTTTGAATCTGAACGTAAATCTTTTTCTAAAAAGAATGGAGAACTCTCTTTGAAAAAAACTGAGTTGGAGAAAGAATTAGACGTTCTAATCAAAGAGTCTGAAAAGACGAAAGTTGAAGGTTTTAGAGCAAAATGTTTAAAAGATGATTTTTCAAAAGAGAGAAAGATTTTTCAGTCTGAGATTTCTAAGCTTACAAAGAGATTATCTAGATTAGCTACCGAGTCTTTGAAGAAACAAATGGTTAAATCTGATTCAAAGAATTTTGTCAAATCAAATGATTTTTCAAAAGATCAGATTCGACCTTCCAATCTTTTCTATAATTCTCGTGTTGATAATAAAGATAATCAAACTTTCAAGAAAGTAAACATGGTGTGGAAAGTTAAAGGAACCACTCCTGCTCCAAAGTCATTCGTCTCTGTTAAAAGTGACAAGAACAACACAGCTTTCCACGCTAAACCTTTTGTAAAAACTGATCGAGTTTACTCTGTTCATAAACTCATCAGCTTATCTACATAGAGGCTGTGTTGCTCTTATTGTGGAACAAGTGACTTTGTGAGGAAAGACCATGCTAAGTATTGGTATGGTACTTATAGTATCCCAGGTCCTCATAGGGCATATAACCAACAAGGATCCATCAAAAGATGGATACCAAAATCTGTCTAATCTATTTTGCAGGAATGTCATGTGCGCTCAGTTATGAACATTTTTTTCACATGACTGCATTCGAAGGCTATGCCAATTTTGAGGGGGAGTACTATCTCATGAAAGGTAAGTGAACTTTCACTGAATTCAAAGACCGTGGTAATTCTTTCTGAATAACTAACTTGTGTTTGTTATTCTCCAATTTAAATTCCATGATTGCCACGTGTCAATTTTCCTTGACTTAGTTATTTCCATGTCTCAAATGTTTGTTGATTTTTCGATGGAAATACACTCGTTTTTGAATTCTACTTTGTGTTTATAGTTCGCGATTTCTTGCAAATGATTCCATTCTTATCTGATATATTAATTGTGACTTGTTCTTCACAATTAAACTTTCTAATCATTGTCTCTTTCTTGCAAAATAATGTGCTTACTGAGTCATTCTGTCTTGCGCTTGATTTTTTTTCTTGGAATTCTATTTCAAATGATTTTTAATGACTTCTGAATAATTCAGTTCAGAACTCGTTTTTAAATGTAATGACTTCTGATTACTTCAGATCAGAACTCAGACTTAATTTTAATGACTTCTGATCATCTCAGATCAGGACTCGTTCTTAAATGCGTTGACTTCTAAACATTTCAGTTTAGAACTCGTATTTCACTGTTTATTTAAATGATTTACTCGATGCATGAAAGGAGTGTTAGGAATTACATCGTTTCTATGGTCAATCCAGAACCGGAAGGACCTTCCCAAGACACACATCCCTTATAGACTACAGTGAGGGGTCTAGATGCATAGATGAGTTTGGAGAGAAAAAGAATATGGTGAGGATGTGACAGGACTTAAAAGAATTAATTGGTCCTTACCAAACCGAGTCAGTTATCCGGGTAACCACACAATCTATTCATTCTCGTTCTTTGGAGATGAGTATTGAAACAGACATGGACCCAGTGTCGATAACTCGTGTCACCCCACCCAGCCACTCAAGTATCTCCCAACAGATGCTTGTTTCATATATTCACAGAGGTTAGCACATAATCTATCTATTCCTCACTCGGAGGTCTTAGATATTGAAAAAGGAAGACATCAGCTCCGGTCTCCGAACTTCACATTCTATTCACCGTGTCAATTGATTGTTAACTTGCGTCCCAGGTTACATCAATTTTTGAGCCCAACAGAATTATCTTATTTCTTTCACACATGCACGAGTCTTTGTGATTCCCATTGCATATCTTCGTGATATTGCCGAAACAATTTGAGAAGTAATTTTTAATATCTTACTTCAGTGATAACTGGAAGTCCTATCAGAGATACCCCATTGCCAACTCTGAACATAGGCCACACAATTTTTTAAATTGTTGTGATAACAGTTACTAACGTGTTTCTGTGTTAGTTGATTACCCCGTTCTGGTTACTTAATGTTTTATCTAGATTTTTTTGCTACTTTTGTCTTTGAACGTGCATGATGCTCCAGATGCTCCTACTCATCATGAGGGGGAGAAAGGGTACAGATTCAAAGACACCGAATATCAAGTTGAGGGGGAGTTAGCAAATGTTTCATCATAGTCAATTCCTTCTTCTTGCCTGTACCCTTGAGCAACCAGTCTGGCTTTATTTCTGATGACAGTGCCTTCTTCATCCATCTTGTTTCTGAAGATCCACTTGGTTCCGATAATTGTTTTTCTGGAAGGACGAGGAACCAATCTCAAGACCTTGTTCCTTTCAAACTGAGAGAGTTCTTCTTGCATGGCAGTGATCCAACATGGATCAGCTAGAGCTTCTTCAACCTTCTTTGGCTCTATAAGAGACAAAAAGTTTACATAGAGACAGATATTGCCTACTCCTCTTCTGGTTTGGACACCAGCCTGTTGATCACCAATTATTTGATCGATTGGATGATCCTTGGTCCATTTTATAGCAGGAGGCAAGGCTGGGGGATAGGAAGGTTGTGGATGAGAGGTGGAGGGTAGATCTTCAGGGGGATTGAATGAAGAAGTATGGGGTGGATTTGATGAAGAAGGAATATTTGAGGGACGAGAGAGAGTGGTGTTTTGAAGAGAATTTTGGTTTTGGGACGTTTGGATCGGCAGAGGATTTTCTTCTTGGTTTGAAGAAGGGTGTGAGGATGAGGAAGGATTATTATCTTGAGAGGTAGGATTTTGAGGAGAAGGTATGGGAATAGTTGGGTTAGGTGGAGAAGGAGAAGCATCACTAATGCAAGAGGTGATCCAACTATTTAATTCATCATCATCTGAGGAGAGAGATGATACCTTGAGGTCATCAAACTTGACATGTATTGTTTCATCAATACATTTTCTCCGAAGGTTGTAGACCCTGTATGCTTTGGAGGTGAGAGAATAACCCATGAAGATGCCTTCATCTGCTTTAGGATCAAACTTCCCCAAGTTTTCTCTGTCATTCAAAATGTAGCAGACACACCCAAAGACATGAAGAAAACTGATGTTTGGTTTTCTACCATAAAAGGCTTCATAGGGAGTCTTATTATGCCTTTTTACAATGATGGACCTATTCTGGGTAAAGCATGCAGTATTAATTGCTTCAGCCCAAAAGTAGGTCGGTAGGTGAGATTCACTCAGCATGGATCTGGCAGCTTCACACAGCGTCCTGTTCTTTCTCTCTACCACACCATTTTGTTGTGGAGTCCGAACAGCCGAAAAGTTCTGAGATATGCCCTTTTCATTGAAGAAGTCATCCAACACATAGTTTTTGAATTCAGTGACGTTGTCACTTCTCACAGATCTCACCAGCTGCCCATTCATCACTTCAGATCTTTTGATGAACTTTATGATTTCTTCAGAAGCATCACTTTTGTACCTGAGAAAAAATACCCAAGTATAGCGTGTAAATTCATCAATAATAACAAGAATGTACCTTCTTCCACCAAGGCTTGGAGTGCTGACTGGTCCACACAGATCCATGTGCAGCATCTGAAGAGGTTGAGAAATGGAGAAGCATTGCTTGGACTTGAATGAAGATTTTGTGAGCTTTCCCTTCTCATAAGCAGCACACAGCTTTTCTTTCACAAAGGTCAGCTTTGGCATTCCAGATACGAGCTCTTTAGAGGAGAGAGAGTTCAAGGTTTTGAAGTTGAGGTGAGAGAGACGCTTGTGCCAGAGCCAACTGATTTTAGCAGAGTTTTCAGAGACAAAGCAGATGTTTGTTTCAGAAGATGAACTCTGTCCCATGTCTATTACATAGACATTTTCTTTTCGGTACCCGGAAAGTACAGCTTTCATGTCTTTGTCAACCACCGTGCAAATGGATAGTTCAAAGATTACTTTATAACCGAGATCACACAGCTGGCTTATGCTCAAGAGGTTGTGCATCAAGCCTTCAACGTACGCTACTTTATTAAAGGTGACAGAACCATTGGAGAGAGTTCCGTAGCCTTTAGTGCTGCCACGAGAATTATCGCCAAAGATAACAGATGGACCTTTAGCCGACACGAAGTTAACAAGAAGAGATATGTTTCCAGTCATATGACGTGAACATCCACTATCCAGATACCAGATCTGTTGATGTCCATAAACCTGCAGTCACAGAAGAATTAGTTCTTTGGTACCCATTTGGATATGGGTCCTTTTGGGTGAGAAGAAGAAACAGAGAGATCTTTAGATGAGTTCCTGTCCATTCTCTCAAGAGGACACTCTTTAGCCATATGAAAAGTGTCACCACAGTTATAGCATTTTCTATAGATAAAAACCTTTTTAACATCATTACCACTGTCCTTGTTTTGACCTTTCGCATTGATTTTTATGATCTTGGCCGAAGAGGATGAGCCAAGAGGTGTGGTTCCTAGGATTCCTTTGTAAGGTATGAGGGTTGGTGAGTGACAGGATTCTTTGGAATCTGACTTTTTCAAAAGCACGGATCGAGGAATGGGAAAGATGGAAGAGTTACCAGAATATTTCTTTGGAGTTTTTCTTTTGGGATGGAACTCGACGACTGATTTTCCTTTGTCAGAAGTGGAAAATCTGTTTTGAAGAGGTTGAGGTTCTCTCTTTAGGATCTTTGAAGGCTTAGGTTCAGAGGAAGAGGCTTCATCTATGTGTAGGGATTTCATCAGCTCATGAACAGGTTGAGGAGGGTCATTAGAGCCTTGGGCTTCTTCAACTTTAGAAGTTGAGGCATCACCTTTAGCTTTTATGAACATCCCAAGCTTTAAGGCTTCAGAAGGATCAACAGAGTTCATTGAATGAGTATCACTTGAGTGGAGTTCCGAGGACTCATTGAGTGGAGGAGGCACAAGGGAAGTAGAAGCATGAACAGTTGAGGAAGAGTCAATGTCCATTTTGCCAAAGCCAAGACCAGATTTGTCACCACAGTTCATTTGGTCTTTAAAAATCTTTTCTAAATTTTTAGAAGAGTTAGTCCACTTTTTCACAGTTTCTTGTTCCTCTTTAAGTCTTTTGAACAACTTATTTTTCTCTTTAGCAAGTGTGAAGTTTATGGTTTTCAGATCTTCAAGCTCAGCTTTGATTTTGTCAAAATGTTTTAGTTGAGAAAGACAGATTTGAAGTTGAGAGGAAAGAGATTTTATCTGAGCATTTGCCTTTTTCTTAGCATCTTTAGCATCATGGAAGTCAACAGTTAAAGAGTCAAATGCTTCAATCTTTTCAGCATCAGTAAGAGAGTGGAAGGGATGTACCTGAGTGGATGAGGAAGAGCATCCTGTCGAGACTAGAGCAAGAGTGGAAGGAGTTTCCTCACAGTCATTGATGTCATCAATCTTTGCCATGAAACAAATATTGGCCATGTCCTTATCACTGTCAGATGTGGGTTCATCTACCAAGTCATGATACTCAGCCAGCAGACCCGTTCCCTTTTTGGAAAGAAGTTCATTTCTCTCCTTTTCTCTTTTGTATTTAGCCTTGTACTTTTCAGCACGGTCAGAGTTCACAGAGGAACTAGGTTGGCCAGATCTTTGAGAAGAGGAGTGATTTGAATCGAGTCTGGATCTGTTAGATTTTGAAAAGGGACGACTGGATAAAGAGTTCTTTGATTTTTCAGAAAGCTTGCTTCTGCATTCAGAGGCAAAGTGACCTTTCTTCCCACATTTAAAGCATTCCTCATTTGATTTATCAGTTGAAGAGTGCTTGGGGAAATTTTGAGAAGATTTTCTAGAAAATTTAGATTTACTAGAAGAGAAACGGGATCTAGGTTTAGAGTAACTTGCCAGCATGGCTATGCCATCTATCAGTTGGTCAACGGGGGTTTCCTCACCTTCATCATCAGCATCACTAAGATATGCCTCCGAATGATCATTGGTATCTTCCTGACTATCATGGTCAGAATCAGAGGGATATGTAATTCTAGGAATGCACACAGATCTTTTGGAAGAGTCACTCACAAGAGCTAGGGAAGAGCTTTTGATATCTTTAATGACAGACTTCCTTTGGAGCTTGGTTTGCTCAAAGTTAAAGAGAGTACCATAAAGAGCTGTGAGAGGCATATGATCAAGATCCTTGGTTGTCTTAATGCATGTGCAGATGTTTTCCCAGAACTCAGGAAGACAATCCATAAATTTGCATAAGACTTCCTCATTGTCATAAATGCGACCCAACAACTTAAGATCATTAAGCAGGCTGTTAAAACGGTTATAGTAGTCAGAAAGCGATTCTCCTTTTTCATGAGCAAACAGTTCATATTTTCTAACAAGAGCGATTTTTCTGCTCTTTTTCACTTCAGAAGTTCCTTCATAAAGAACACACAGAGTAGACCACATTTCTTTAGCAGTAGAAAAGTTTACAAGAGAGTGATAAACTTCATCGGGCAAAGAGAGGGCAATGATGGCTCTGACTTTAGTGTCAAGAGCTACAAGACGCTTGTCTTCATCAGTGTACTTACTGGGGTCCTTTACAATGTATCTCCCAGTAGCTGGTGTTCGTTCTTCCTCATCAGAAGAAGAATCGTCACCATCCTCATCTTTATTTTTGGCATTATAACGATCCCAAACTCTTGGGACAATAGGTCCTTCATGGAGTATAGTAGGATATCTGCTGTCAACTCCTTCTAGAAAGAGCATCATACGACTTTTCCACAAAGAGAAGTTATTGGGGTTAAACTTTGGTGGTTTGGCTATGAAGCCATTGTCGTATGATCCAGCATTAGCAGTAGAGTTTTGAGATGAAACATTGTTCAAGGTAGAAGATGAAGCCATTGCAGATCATATCAAGTTTATTAGATTAAACTGACCTGCTCTGATACCACTTGTTGGTCCCAGCTATGGATTAGCAATGGTAAACAAGTATTGTAGAAGGGGGGTTGAATACAATACACAAAATTTTTCACTTAATTAATTCTTTATTGATTTAAATAAGAATTACACATAGAAAACTTAAAGATTGTTGCGGAACAAAACAGATAAAATCTGCTTAAACAATCTAACACAAAGTCACACAGAGAATAAGAACAGTTGTAAAACACTTAGAAAACAAATGAACTTCTGAGAGAGAGTAATGAGCCAGCACTTGAAAGCTTGAGAGAGTTTGTAAACTGGTGAGTTGCAAGGATGAAGATGATCTCCTTTTATAGTGCCTCATGCAATAAATGCAATGGACACTTGTCAAGGAGGGCTTGGAAGGCAGAACGGAAGCAGTCTTCTGAAAAGTGATTTTGTCTTTTCACTTTTGTCTTCAAGCGTTGACCTGCTTGTTGAAGCTGATGTTTCTTGAAGAAGATAAGAAGTCCAAAGAACCTTTTTCTGATCTTAGGATGATGTCTCTGTCAATGCAAGATATCCTGAATATATTCTGCAGATAAAGTTAATATACCTGCTAAAATTTATTTGCCGAAGTTGTTCCTAACATGTATTTTGCCTAACATGTTATCCTCTTCAAAGATCTTGCCGAAGATATTGTCTTCAAGATTTTGATCTTCTTCAAAGTTTTGCTTCTTCAAAATCTTGCCTAACATTTCATCTTCTTCAAAATTTTGCTTCTTCAAAATCTTGCCTAACATTTCATCTTCTTCAAAATTCTGCTTCTTCAAAATCTTCAAGTGACCTGGCTAAGACTTTAGGAAAAGTCTTCAAGTAGCACAGCTTAATCTTTGGTTGAGAATTCTATCTTCAATCCGCTTTGAAGATATACTTCTACTTTGTTTCTTCGGTTGATCTTCGACTTCACCGAACATTTTTATACAATTAAACTGCTTGTAAAGAACCTAAAAATTATTCTAAGTATGAAATGTGAAATTGAGAGACTGAGGTCATCTTCAAATCTAAGTGACCCAACAATCTCCCCCTTATTTGAGGATGACATCCATACTTAGAATCTGAGAAGTAAACACTGAATAATTCATTTTTGACCCTTGTTTACTCTTTTGGGTTCTTTTCACATAGTCCATTCTTTTTGGATTTTTTTTTTATTTTTTTTTTAATTTATTGTATCCGACATTTACAAGTAAAAAAAATGGTAAAGTATACTGTACAAACTATTAACAAAAATGTACTTGTATTGAAAACTTGAAAGAGCAATAATCATAAGTTTACAAGTACATATCAAAAGCATATAAAGATAATCAATTCATCCTTTTCTGTAGTTCAGCTAGGATGGCATGTTGTAGTGGAGGGATTGCAGTTGTGTCAGGGGTAATGATAAGGATGGCTTCAAGGAAGATAGAGTCAGCCATAGATATCTCCTCATATCGGAAGAATTGTTGTGTGCCTTGGGCATTGTTGAAGAAAATGCCCTGATACGGTCTGTATAACACAGAAGGAGATTTTCTGGTGGGGACTGAAGGAGGCGTTAGGTTCAGGTTCTTGATATCAGGAAGAATTCCTATAGCAGCAAGATCTTGAAAGATGGTTTGGTGGAATTCTTTCCTTATCTTCTTTAGATTGTCAAGAAGTCCGCTGATATATATCTTTGCATCAACTAGGTTCGGACTTTTTGAATCTTTAAGACATTCAACAATTTCGTACCATTCTAACATACCATAAGAATCAAGGTCATGAAATCTTACCGGTGTGATGGAGTTGTCAGCCCGAGTAAGTATCACATAGACATCATGTGATTCTTTGTGAGTAGCTAGTTTGGCTTTGACAATTTTAGAGATACTGGTCCTTCCAAGTAACCTTTTCTTGCACCATGCAAACTTTTTGGAGAACTCAGATTGCTCCCCCTCAACTAGTGTACCTGCATTTTCAATGGTTTGCTCCCCCTGAGTTGGTGGATCTGGTTGTGCCGATTTGGATGGGTCAGAGGGACCAGGTGTTACAGAGGAACCCGATCGGTCGCTGGTAAATTTGTTTGGGCTTTTCTCCCCCTCAGCGGCAGACAGGTAATAACGTTTCACCCATCCAGCAAAGATGGTGAGTGTGCGAGCCTGATCTTCAGGAAGAGCATCCATCTTGTGGTGAAGAGATGTAAGAGAACTGAGGAGCTGAGAGTTGATGTCCTTTTGACTTTGAAGTTCAGATTGGAGCCTATGAACATCTTGGTCACGAGTATCTGAGGCAGCTTGCATGGCAGTCATGGATAGAGTGAGACTGGCATTTGAGGCTAGGAGAGACTGAACCTGAGATTGTAAGCTTGAGATGGAATCCTGGATGGAGTCAAGTTTGCGTGCTACATATCTGGTGGTTGAGGCTCCAATAAGTGGAGGACGACGAGGAGACGAAGACCTTGAAGATGAAGGAGAGGATGACACCACCAGCATATTAAGGATAGGATCGTCTGCAGGATCCCCAGAGAGTGGTAGAGTGGTGGATGAACCAGCAACATTAGAGCTTGAATGCTCAATTGAGTTGTCTTTGGAAGAAGACAACTTAACTTCTTCGGTGGCAGTTGCTGAGTGAGAAGGAGGATCACCTGGAGACTCTTCAACAAGAAAGTCAAGTAAACATGTAGGACCCGTAGGGGGTCGTGCAGAAACATCGATCGCAGAGCGATCGGGTGATAGGCCGTGCAGTGAGAAAGCAGTACCTTGGGCTGGAGAGAGACCCAAGTCATCTTCAACCACCAATAAGTTGGTAGAAGAAGGAGCAGTGTGGGTCCCCAAATTTTCAACCGCAACCTGTTGGGAGGAGACGGAGGAGCTAGCTAAGAGGTTAGCAGGTTCCCTGGGCCCGGTAGGGACAATTTCAACAGTTCCCGATTTTCGAGAATCGGTAGCTGGACGGTGTGGTTTGGCCCTTAAGGATGTCCTAAGTCTTTTCAGGGAAGACTCAGGAGGGGATTTGGAGTGCCTCCGCTTTGAAGAGGGTTTTATGACTGGGGAAGCCGCCGAAGGTTTGGTCGGCGGCAAAGTCATGGAAGAGAGTGCGGAGGTACCGGAAGCCTTAGATTTTTTTGAAGTGCTCGCCGGTATCACTCGGGAAGAGGGAGGAAGGTCCACTACATTGGAGGGATTTACGGACAGTTGAGAAGGTGGAGTGTCCGGATTATCCCCCCATTGTAGATTGGGAGAGTTAAGGATAGAAATCATACCTGGAAGAAGACCATTGTCAGTTGCCTTTGGTGGACGTTGAAGAATTGCCTTCGTGATGGTAGGTGCAAGAAAATCATAGGTGAACTTTGGGTTTGCCGACTTGCGATCAAGATCAAGTAATTTCCCCAATTTATGTTCAATGAGGATGGAGAGGAATCGGGGGTAGGCAACATGTGGCCTTTTTGGAGGAGTCACAACTGCAACAATTTCATCAAAAAAATAGCGTGCAAAATCTATTTTTCTTTGAAACATAATGGCATGAGCAAGATTGGTGATATAGGAGGGGGATTGATCATGACCTCCAGTTTTGCGACTTAAGCAGAAAATAATATGAGTGAAGAAGAAATGCCATACCCCACCCATGTATTTGCGCAGGAAAGTGCCAGGGCTTTTGTACTTTGCATCGACGGTGTAGTTCATGGCTTGTACCACATCTTCATGTTCGTTGTCAAGCGGAAAAGGTGCATACGAATCGGAAATGTCAAGATGAAGAGCGGCACGGACATCTTCCACATCAAAGATAAGATCATGATCACCGGTGTCCGAAAGAATGCACGCGGAAATGGTTTTGGGTTCACCATCATGCACAGAGCAAGTTAACCAAAAATTGCCAAGTAGCTTTTTGCTCATTTTGAGAGATTTGGAGAAGGCATAAAGTAGAGGGGTTTGTTGAAGAAAGTGAGAAATGGGTAAGTGATCGGGATAGTCTGGATCATTTTCAAATCTTGCAATATGATTGCAAGTCCTGAAGACAAGATCTTCATAGCATGTGGGAATGATGAATTTTGAAGATTTGGGGTTAGGATTGGGAGAAGAGGTAGACATGAGAGAAATTTGAAGAAGTGGAGATTTGAAGAAATGAGAAGGAAGGAGGTGTATTTATAGGAAGTAAGAGAGGGTAGAGGTAAGAAAAGGTATGATGGGTAATAAGATGAAAGGAAAGGTAGGAGAGGTAGAGGGGTAGGAAAAGGTTGAGTGTTTAGGTAATTGGGAGAAAGGTATGGGGAGTAGGGAAAAAGTAGGAGAGAGAATGTAAGAGAATTTTGAATTAAAAAATTGGTGTGAAGGGTTTAGGAAAGGGGTATCCGGGGGGGGGGGGGGTTCGGGAAGGGGGTAGCGGGAAGGGGGGGTCGGGAAGGGGGGTAGCGGGA
The DNA here is from genome assembly GCA_033807775.1 of Saussurea involucrata. NCBI lineage: Eukaryota > Viridiplantae > Streptophyta > Magnoliopsida > Asterales > Asteraceae > Saussurea > Saussurea involucrata. Next base: position 85,011 of record JAWVWS010001018.1, on the reverse strand, counting down.
AGGGGGGGGGTCGGGAAGGGGGTAGCGGGAGGGGGGGGTCGGGAAGGGGGGGGGTCGGGAAGGGGGGGTAGCGGTAGGGGGGTGGGTTCGGGAAGGGGGGGGTAGCGGTAGGGGGTGGGTTCGGGAAGGGGGGGTAGCGGCAGGGGGGTGGGTTCGGGAGGGGGGGGTGGGGGGTGTTGGGTGGTGAGTGTGTGAGGTGTATCTTAGTAGTTGGGTAGGATAGTTTGTGAGTTGAGATGTAGGCTATGAGGTTAAGGGAAGTTTATAGAAGAAAAGAGATGGTAAGGTGAAGGTAGAAAAAAATAGATTGTGTTTGTAGAGGGTAGGTTGTTTTTCTTGAGATGGAAAAATGAGGGTGTGGGTTGAAAGTAGAAATGGATAGGTAAATAGATGGATGGTTAGGATGGAGATGACGTGGATTGAGAATGGTAAAAAGTAAGTGTTTAGTGTAGGAGGTAAAAGGGAAGGGTTGTGTTGGGATTGGTAAAAGTAGAAAAGAAATAGAAAAAAAATAATGGACTTTTCTTGTAACTGATAAAATAGTTCTCGAAATGTCTAACTGATAAAATAAACACAGATATATATATATATATATTTTTTTTTTGATTTTTTTTTTTGATTTTTTTTTTGATTTTTCTATACATCTAAATTTAACATACCAAGTTCTCCTAGGAGAAATTTGAACTGAGGTTCTTCAAGAGGCTTTGTGAAGAGATCCGCCAGTTGAAGATCCGTGGGGATAAAGTGCAGTTCAATATCACCTTTGGAGATGTGATCTCTTATGAAGTGATACCGAATATCAATGTGCTTGGATCTGGAGTGAAGCACCGGATTATTTGCAATGGCAATTGCACTGGAGTTGTCACACAGTATTGGGACTTGAGAGTAGATCTGATTGTAGTCCCTTAGTTGATTCTTCATCCACAGGATTTGAGCACAGCAGCTACCAGCAGCAACATATTCAGCTTCAGCCGTGGAGGTGGAGACTGAGTGCTGCTTCTTGCTAGACCAACTAACAAGTTTACCACCAAGGAGTTGGCAGCTTCCAGTAGTGCTCTTTCTATCAATCTTTGATCCTGCAAAGTCAGAATCTGAATAACCCATTAGATCAAAACCTGAGTCTTTGGGATACCAAAGACCCAGATTCATGGTACCTTTCAGATACCGAAAGATGCGTTTAACCGCAGCCAAGTGAGATTCCTTAGGATTGGCTTGGTAACGCGCACACAGGCAAGTAGCAAACATAATATCAGGTCTACTAGCAGTAAGATAAAGAAGTGACCCAATCATTCCTCTAAACTTGGTGACATCAACAGACACACCATTAGGATCAGCATCAAGTTTTAGAGGTGGTGCCATAGGAGTTTTCATGGGAGAGCAGGTATCAAATTGAAACTTTTTCAAAAGATCACGAATGTATTTGCTTTGGTTTATAAAGATACCTTCAGAAAATTGTTTTACTTGGAGACCCAAGAAAAATGTTAGCTCCCCCATCATGCTCATCTCATATTGGCTCATCATGAGAGAGGCAAACTCATCACACAGTGATTCATTGGTGGCACCAAAAATGATGTCATCCACATAAACTTGAACAAGAATAAGATTACCTGATTTTTGCTTGATGAAAAGAGTGTTGTCAATCTTACCTCGAGTATAGTTGTTCTTCAGAAGAAAGTCAGCTAGAGTGTCATACCAGGCACGAGGGGCTTGTTTAAGGCCATAGAGAGCCTTATCCAATCTGTACACATAGTCAGGATGAGAGGGATCTTCAAATCCAGGAGGTTGTTTCACATAGACTTCTTCAGCAAGCTCTCCATTTAGGAAGGCACTCTTGACATCCATCTGGAAGACTCTAAAGTTCTTGTATGCAGCATGAGCAAGGAAGATTCTGATTGCTTCAAGTCTAGCAACTGGAGCAAATGTTTCATCATAGTCAATTCCTTCTTCTTGCCTGTACCCTTGAGCAACCAGTCTGGCTTTATTTCTGATGACAGTGCCTTCTTCATCCATCTTGTTTCTGAAGATCCACTTGGTTCCGATAATTGTTTTTCTGGAAGGACGAGGAACCAATCTCAAGACCTTGTTCCTTTCAAACTGAGAGAGTTCTTCTTGCATGGCAGTGATCCAACATGGATCAGCTAGAGCTTCTTCAACCTTCTTTGGCTCTATAAGAGACAAAAAGTTTACATAGAGACAGATATTGCCTACTCCTCTTCTGGTTTGGACACCAGCCTGTTGATCACCAATTATTTGATCGATTGGATGATCCTTGGTCCATTTTATAGCAGGAGGCAAGGCTGGGGGATAGGAAGGTTGTGGATGAGAGGTGGAGGGTAGATCTTCAGGGGGATTGAATGAAGAAGTATGGGGTGGATTTGATGAAGAAGGAATATTTGAGGGACGAGAGAGAGTGGTGTTTTGAAGAGAATTTTGGTTTTGGGACGTTTGGATCGGCAGAGGATTTTCTTCTTGGTTTGAAGAAGGGTGTGAGGATGAGGAAGGATTATTATCTTGAGAGGTAGGATTTTGAGGAGAAGGTATGGGAATAGTTGGGTTAGGTGGAGAAGGAGAAGCATCACTAATGCAAGAGGTGATCCAACTATTTAATTCATCATCATCTGAGGAGAGAGATGATACCTTGAGGTCATCAAACTTGACATGTATTGTTTCATCAATACATTTTCTCCGAAGGTTGTAGACCCTGTATGCTTTGGAGGTGAGAGAATAACCCATGAAGATGCCTTCATCTGCTTTAGGATCAAACTTCCCCAAGTTTTCTCTGTCATTCAAAATGTAGCAGACACACCCAAAGACATGAAGAAAACTGATGTTTGGTTTTCTACCATAAAAGGCTTCATAGGGAGTCTTATTATGCCTTTTTACAATGATGGACCTATTCTGGGTAAAGCATGCAGTATTAATTGCTTCAGCCCAAAAGTAGGTCGGTAGGTGAGATTCACTCAGCATGGATCTGGCAGCTTCACACAGCGTCCTGTTCTTTCTCTCTACCACACCATTTTGTTGTGGAGTCCGAACAGCCGAAAAGTTCTGAGATATGCCCTTTTCATTGAAGAAGTCATCCAACACATTGTTTTTGAATTCAGTGCCGTTGTCACTTCTCACAGATCTCACCAGCTGCCCATTCATCACTTCAGATCTTTTGATGAACTTTATGATTTCTTCAGAAGCATCACTTTTGTACCTGAGAAAAAATACCCAAGTATAGCGTGTAAATTCATCAATAATAACAAGAATGTACCTTCTTCCACCAAGGCTTGGAGTGCTGACTGGTCCACACAGATCCATGTGCAGCATCTGAAGAGGTTGAGAAATGGAGAAGCATTGCTTGGACTTGAATGAAGATTTTGTGAGCTTTCCCTTCTCACAAGCAGCACACAGCTTTTCTTTCACAAAGGTCAGCTTTGGCATTCCAGATACGAGCTCTTTAGAGGAGAGAGAGTTCAAGGTTTTGAAGTTGAGGTGAGAGAGACGCTTGTGCCAGAGCCAACTGATTTTAGCAGAGTTTTCAGAGACAAAGCAGATGTTTGTTTCAGAAGATGAACTCTGTCCCATGTCTATTACATAGACATTTTCTTTTCGGTACCCGGAAAGTACAGCTTTCATGTCTTTGTCAACCACCGTGCAAATGGATAGTTCAAAGATTACTTTATAACCGAGATCACACAGCTGGCTTATGCTCAAGAGGTTGTGCATCAAGCCTTCAACGTACGCTACTTTATTAAAGGTGACAGAACCATTGGAGAGAGTTCCGTAGCCTTTAGTGCTGCCACGAGAATTATCGCCAAAGATAACAGATGGACCTTTAGCCGACACGAAGTTAACAAGAAGAGATATGTTTCCAGTCATATGACGTGAACATCCACTATCCAGATACCAGATCTGTTGATGTCCATAAACCTGCAGTCACAGAAGAATTAGTTCTTTGGTACCCATTTGGATATGGGTCCTTTTGGGTGAGAAGAAGAAACAGAGAGATCTTTAGATGAGTTCCTGTCCATTCTCTCAAGAGGACACTCTTTAGCCATATGAAAAGTGTCACCACAGTTATAGCATTTTCTATAGATAAAAACCTTTTTAACATCATTACCACTGTCCTTGTTTTGACCTTTCGCATTGATTTTTATGATCTTGGCCGAAGAGGATGAGCCAAGAGGTGTGGTTCCTAGGATTCCTTTGTAAGGTATGAGGGTTGGTGAGTGACAGGATTCTTTGGAATCTGACTTTTTCAAAAGCACGGATCGAGGAATGGGAAAGATGGAAGAGTTACCAGAATATTTCTTTGGAGTTTTTCTTTTGGGATGGAACTCGACGACTGATTTTCCTTTGTCAGAAGTGGAAAATCTGTTTTGAAGAGGTTGAGGTTCTCTCTTTAGGATCTTTGAAGGCTTAGGTTCAGAGGAAGAGGCTTCATCTATGTGTAGGGATTTCATCAGCTCATGAACAGGTTGAGGAGGGTCATTAGAGCCTTGGGCTTCTTCAACTTTAGAAGTTGAGGCATCACCTTTAGCTTTTATGAACATCCCAAGCTTTAAGGCTTCAGAAGGATCAACAGAGTTCATTGAATGAGTATCACTTGAGTGGAGTTCCGAGGACTCATTGAGTGGAGGAGGCACAAGGGAAGTAGAAGCATGAACAGTTGAGGAAGAGTCAATGTCCATTTTGCCAAAGCCAAGACCAGATTTGTCACCACAGTTCATTTGGTCTTTAAAAATCTTTTCTAAATTTTTAGAAGAGTTAGTCCACTTTTTCACAGTTTCTTGTTCCTCTTTAAGTCTTTTGAACAACTTATTTTTCTCTTTAGCAAGTGTGAAGTTTATGGTTTTCAGATCTTCAAGCTCAGCTTTGATTTTGTCAAAATGTTTTAGTTGAGAAAGACAGATTTGAAGTTGAGAGGAAAGAGATTTTATCTGAGCATTTGCCTTTTTCTTAGCATCTTTAGCATCATGGAAGTCAACAGTTAAAGAGTCAAATGCTTCAATCTTTTCAGCATCAGTAAGAGAGTGGAAGGGATGTACCTGAGTGGATGAGGAAGAGCATCCTGTCGAGACTAGAGCAAGAGTGGAAGGAGTTTCCTCACAGTCATTGATGTCATCAATCTTTGCCATGAAACAAATATTGGCCATGTCCTTATCACTGTCAGATGTGGGTTCATCTACCAAGTCATGATACTCAGCCAGCAGACCCGTTCCCTTTTTGGAAAGAAGTTCATTTCTCTCCTTTTCTCTTTTGTATTTAGCCTTGTACTTTTCAGCACGGTCAGAGTTCACAGAGGAACTAGGTTGGCCAGATCTTTGAGAAGAGGAGTGATTTGAATCGAGTCTGGATCTGTTAGATTTTGAAAAGGGACGACTGGATAAAGAGTTCTTTGATTTTTCAGAAAGCTTGCTTCTGCATTCAGAGGCAAAGTGACCTTTCTTCCCACATTTAAAGCATTCCTCATTTGATTTATCAGTTGAAGAGTGCTTGGGGAAATTTTGAGAAGATTTTCTAGAAAATTTAGATTTACTAGAAGAGAAACGGGATCTAGGTTTAGAGTAACCTGCCAGCATGGCTATGCCATCTATCAGTTGGTCAACGGGGGTTTCCTCACCTTCATCATCAGCATCACTAAGATATGCCTCCGAATGATCATTGGTATCTTCCTGACTATCATGGTCAGAATCAGAGGGATATGTAATTCTAGGAATGCACACAGATCTTTTGGAAGAGTCACTCACAAGAGCTAGGGAAGAGCTTTTGATATCTTTAATGACAGACTTCCTTTGGAGCTTGGTTTGCTCAAAGTTAAAGAGAGTACCATAAAGAGCTGTGAGAGGCATATGATCAAGATCCTTGGTTGTCTTAATGCATGTGCAGATGTTTTCCCAGAACTCAGGAAGACAATCCATAAATTTGCATAAGACTTCCTCATTGTCATAAATGCGACCCAACAGCTTAAGATCATTAAGCAGGCTGTTAAAACGGTTATAGTAGTCAGAAAGCGATTCTCCTTTTTCATGAGCAAACAGTTCATATTTTCTAACAAGAGCGATTTTTCTGCTCTTTTTCACTTCAGAAGTTCCTTCATAAAGAACACACAGAGTAGACCACATTTCTTTAGCAGTAGAAAAGTTTACAAGAGAGTGATAAACTTCATCGGGCAAAGAGAGGGCAATGATGGCTCTGACTTTAGTGTCAAGAGCTACAAGACGCTTGTCTTCATCAGTGTACTTACTGGGGTCCTTTACAATGTATCTCCCAGTAGCTGGTGTTCGTTCTTCCTCATCAGAAGAAGAATCGTCACCATCCTCATCTTTATTTTTGGCATTATAACGATCCCAAACTCTTGGGACAATAGGTCCTTCATGGAGTATAGTAGGATATCTGCTGTCAACTCCTTCTAGAAAGAGCATCATACGACTTTTCCACAAAGAGAAGTTATTGGGGTTAAACTTTGGTGGTTTGGCTATGGAGCCATTGTCGTATGATCCAGCATTAGCAGTAGAGTTTTGAGATGAAACATTGTTCAAGGTAGAAGATGAAGCCATTGCAGATCAGATCAAGTTTATTAGATTAAACTGACCTGCTCTGATACCACTTGTTGGTCCCAGCTATGGATTAGCAATGGTAAACAAGTATTGTAGAAGGGGGGTTGAATACAATACACAAAATTTTTCACTTAATTAATTCTTTATTGATTTAAATAAGAATTACACATAGAAAACTTAAAAGATTGTTGCGGAACAAAACAGATAAAATCTGCTTAAACAATCTAACACAAAGTCACACAGAGAATAAGAACAGTTGTAAAACACTTAGAAAACAAATGAACTTCTGAGAGAGAGTAATGAGCCAGCACTTGAAAGCTTGAGAGAGTTTGTAAACTGGTGAGTTGCAAGGATGAAGATGATCTCCTTTTATAGTGCCTCATGCAATAAATGCAATGGACACTTGTCAAGGAGGGCTTGGAAGGCAGAACGGAAGCAGTCTTCTGAAAAGTGATTTTGTCTTTTCACTTTTGTCTTCAAGCGTTGACCTGCTTGTTGAAGCTGATGTTTCTTGAAGAAGATAAGAAGTCCAAAGAACCTTTTTCTGATCTTAGGATGATGTCTCTGTCAATGCAAGATATCCTGAATATATTCTGCAGATAAAGTTAATATACCTGCTAAAATTTATTTGCCGAAGTTGTTCCTAACATGTATTTTGCCTAACATGTTATCCTTTTCAAAGATCTTGCCGAAGATATTGTCTTCAAGATTTTGATCTTCTTCAAAGTTTTGCTTCTTCAAAATCTTGCCTAACATTTCATCTTCTTCAAAATTTTGCTTCTTCAAAATCTTGCCTAACATTTCATCTTCTTCAAAATTCTGCTTCTTCAAAATCTTCAAGTGACCTGGCTAAGACTTTAGGAAAAGTCTTCAAGTAGCAGCTTAATCTTTGGTTGAGAATTCTATCTTCAATCCGCTTTGAAGATATACTTCTACTTTGTTTCTTCGGTTGATCTTCGACTTCACCGAACATTTTTATACAATTAAACTGCTTGTAAAGAACCTAAAAATTATTCTAAGTATGAACTGTGAAATTGAGAGACTGAGGTCATCTTCAAATCTAAGTGACCCAACAATTTCTCTTGAAAAAAAAAATCTGGAGACCAAAAGTAAGAAAAACAAGATACCACATGAACCAAAAATGCAATTTACTCTAAAAGAAATGATAAAAATAACCAAAAAGTCCTTGAGCTAATGAGCTTTATTAATATAAGTTAGTATGAGAGATCAAAAATAGAACAAAGTGAATGTTAATAATTAAAACTATAATTAATTCAAAATAAGAACCAAACATGAGAATGAATGATAAGACCATGCGCATCGGTGGCTGGTTGGCCGCTGGTTGCTGCTGGATGGAGCTGGAACACCATCGCTAAGGAGCTGGTTGGAGCTGGTCGGAACCAGCGCTGGTTTGCAAACCAGTGCTGGTTTGCAAACCAGTGCTGGTTGTTGTTTGTGGGTTATAAATTGAGATTAAAAATAAATATAAAAATAAATAAAAGATGGGATTGTGGTGTGGGATGGATGTGGGGGTTTGTGGGTTAGAATGAGTTGGAAGGGAAACATGATGTGGCGCTGATGTGACAGTGAAAAAGTGTGGGTTAGTGAGGGATGGATGCTGATAGCCTAACTACATGGACTAAAAGTATAATTTACCCCGATAATAAAATAGAATTCAATGACTTGTGAAATGCTGTAAGGCCATCCGTACCCCAGCGGGCTCGGGCTCGGGTTCACGCCAGGTGGCCAGCGGGTTGGGCGGCAACCGGGTACGGGGGCGGCGGGTTCCTGCGGGTTCGGCATGCGGGTTCCCCACCCCGCTCCTACCCGAACACTTTCTCAATTTTTATTTTATTTTTAATTCCAACGGCTATATATCAAACGGCTATTTTCAATTTTTTTTTTTTTTCAATTTAAACACTATAAATCAACCTCAAATCTCATCCATTTTTCATACCAATTCTCTCAATCCTCTAAATTCTCTCAATTCATTTTTCACTCTTAATTCTCTCAATCCTCTAAATTCTCTCATCATTATTATTATTATTATCATAATTATTATTATTGTTATATAAATATAGATAGCTTCTGGGGTCGCATCGAGAAGGTGTTTTATACGTTGATGTGTCGTGAAAAATATAGAACACATCATCAACTAAGCACCAAATATAAAGATTTAAACAAAAAGGTACAACAATTCGCCGGCATCTACAACAACTTGTATAATAGTAGATCAAGCGGATCGAGTGAAACCGATATTTTAAAAGCGGCACACGTCCGGTACGAAAATGAATACCAAACTGCCTTCACCCATGAACAAGCTTGGGATATCCTCAAATTATCTCCAAAATGGAATACGGTTCCAACTATGACAAATACATCCCGGGGTTCAAAACGTACCCACACTTCCGATGAAGACACTGAAAATGTTCAACGACCCATCGGGAGAAACACGGCAAAAAAGGCAGCAACGAGTAGTACGGACGACAACCGCCTTTACTCCGAAATGAGTGACTTGAGAAGTAAAATTGATGATTCGGTTGATTACAAAATGAAAAAACTTGAAGTCGAACAACAAAAGTGTGAAATCGAGTTGGAAAGGCTATATGAAAAAGACTTCGAGTTTTTCATTGCCCCTCACGATCACCTTACGGGAGCTGCTTTGAATGCTACTTTGGCGAGAAAAGAGAGAATTCGACAAAAACATAATTGAAATTTTTAATTTTATTTTGTAATTTTTAATTTTATTTTGTAATTTTATTTTGTAATTTTATTTTTATTTTTATGAATGTTATGATTTTTTATTAAAAAATTAGATGATGTGGCATGTGGGTTCAAGAGGTTCAAAATGTTAGGGTACGAAATTTGTGGGTTCAAAAAGGTTCAAGAAGGTTCAAAGTGAAAAGCTGATGTGGCGCTGATGTCGCGGTTCAAAAGGTTTGAACATGAAACCTTCGATCTACTACACTCATGTCTTTTGACCCCCTTTTGTCTCCTTTCGAATCTCTCTCGATTGGATGCACATTCATTCGCTCATCACTCACCGCTTTTCATCCCCCACTAACACTTTTCTCCATTATTGACTCTCACGAAGCAATCGGAGCATACATTATTGCTATCGTCTTACACCCACGTTTCCTTTCTGCCTAAATTTCATTTTCAGCGCTGTCATTTTCCTTTAACGAGATTCTCGACTCGGATTTCTGCTTGATTTATGAGTCTCTACCTTAGCAAAGATTCAGTAATCTGCTTCACACTATTCCGATTTGAGAGTAAGCACTTGCTATCATCATTTAATTGAAGTTCAGTGTTACTGGATTTCTCCACGAATCTAAGAGGGCAAAAGGAATCGGTGTATTTTATGCTGAATTACAGTCTGTTCTCTGCTACAGAACAAGAGAATCGAAGATTTGCTGATTCAAATTCATAATGTGTAAGTGTAGGAGTTTACTTTTTGGGGGAAAATACGAGGCTGTAGCTTTGATGCTAATTATGGCAATAGTAAATGTAGATTAGAGAATTCGTGAGTTTTTTTTTTGTTTGTTTGTTGAATTAGGACTTATGACTACGATTAGAAGAACATTGTCTCCAGTGCCTAGGTCAGGAACTGTGTTAGGTGGAGAAGCTTGTTCAGTTGCTTCTCCATTATCAAAATGTACATCTTGTAACCAGGACTACACTCCAACAAGTGGATCAGTTTCTAATTCATCTTTTTCATCAACTGAATACCCTTTATATCGTTTTCAATCTCTACTCCTAAATCTTTTCTCCAAAAGAACTTCTAGGTCTTTAGAAAAGCAAAAACCCAAATCCAATGTTTGGAGGAGATCTCTTTTTCATTTCATTTTATGTTTTCTTGTTGGAGTTTTTGTGGGTTTTACCCCAATTGTTTCAGTAAAAACCTCCACCAATCTCATGTCAAGAAACCAGGCCTTTTCCTTTGAGCAATTTGGGAAAGTTCAATTGAATGATGTCAGTCATATGAAAGTAGTCGAAACCAATAATGTCTCACTGGATTTGGAGGTACAAATGGGTGAAGTGAAACAAGAAATCGAGGCTTCAAATAGTATGGTTCTTGTTCCACAGATTCATGGTAAGTTTTTGATAATTGTGACCCCGACATATCCTAGGATGTTTCAGGGGTATTACCTTAATCGTTTGGCACATACGCTAAAGTTGGTTCAGCCACCTTTGTTGTGGATTGTTGTTGAAATGACGAGCCAATCGGGTGACACGGCTGAGTTGTTGAGGAGGAGTGGTGTTATGTATAGGCATCTTGTATGCACAAAGAACACGACTGAGATTAAAGATTCGAGAGTGCACCAGAGAAACGTGGCTCTTTTGCATATTGAAACACATCGGCTTGATGGAATTGTGTACTTTGCTGATGATACTAATATCTACTCTACTGAACTTTTCGACCATATGAGGCAAATCAGGTACATTCTTTTACTCCTTGATTCCTTTATTTTCTGACTTCCTTTAACCCGAATAAATTACGTGTTGGACGACGGATCGTGTGAGAAGTTGAGGTTAACGTGAGAAGTGGATCTGAACCGTTGATCACTTTTAATCAAATGCCCTCCCATGAATTGCGGCTTAGAAGGAAATTGATCCAGTGCATCTCATCCTAATGTTCATCCATTTCTCATCCAACGGTTGATAACCATTTCTCACGCTTCTCAAGTTAACCTCAACTTCTCATCGGAACCGAGCCCTATATATAAATAATCGAGGTGCATGCAAGCCGGCCCGGGCACCAACAAAATACTTTTTGCATTACATAATTTTTGAAAAAATGAAAAGTTGTGGATTTCTTGAGTTTACGAATCCATTGTGTATCTTTTTTATTGACGACAAAATTTTGCAATATTCTCATCAAAATTTGGAAAGTGTATGTACTTAAGCTAATAGTTTCCCCATGTGTCAGGAACCAAATAATAAAACAAGGAAATCAAAGCAAAGGAAAATACTCTGATTGAATATTTAGAATAACAACAATGGAGAGGGCTAGCTTTCTAGAGGCTAGACTCTCCTATTACGAAACTCGAGAAAAATTCTAGATACCTCTTCCCCTCCACCTCACCTGCTTATGTAACAAATTAAGTAACCGACTCTTACTTAAAATTCCCAAAAGTGACGCAAACCCACTACTTGCTACAGATTTATTTTTTCCCACCTCTGTGGTCCCAACTTCATTTTCCTTAATTTGAGTCTTTCTCCTTGAATAAGTAAATTTAATTGGTGGGTGCATGGCATTACCCCTCCCCCAAAGAGTCACCTTGTCCTCAAGGTGGAAATCAGGAAAAGCATGCTGGATGGTAACCATATCCTCCCAAGTGGCTTCGAACTCCGACAAATTCTTCTATTTCAACAGCACCTCCAGTTTCTGCCCTTTTTTTGATCGGACACCAAGCAGGGCTTCGGGTTCGACCACCCATTCGAGGTCTGCATTGATGTTGGGGGCATCGTTGGGGACACCGGTTGTTCTCCCATGGCACGCTTGAGCTGAGAAACATGGAACACCGAATGAACTTTAGCCGTCGTGGGCAAGGATGATCTCAAAAGGTCCGTAATATCGAGCGGCGAGCTTCTGAAAGGGTCGGTTGGCCAATGTTTTCTGGCGGTACGGCTGTAGTTTCAGGTAGACATGATCCCCGACATCAAAGGTTACGTTTCGTCGGTGCTTATTAGCTTGAACTTTCATGAGCTGCTGAGCTCGTAACAAGTAAGCACGAAGCTCATCTAACACTGCATCGCGTTCCAATAATTGTTCTTCGAGAGTAGACACACCGGTACTACCCCTAGGTACCCGATGTAGGCGTGGTGGGTCTCGGCCATATAACGCCTTGAAAGGGGTACAACGAGTAGATGAATGATGCGACGTATTGTACCAGAATTCGGCCCATGGAAGCCAGTGAGCCTATTTGCGCGGGCTGCCATTAATGAAGCATCTCAAATATGTTTCCAACGACTTGTTAACCACCTCCGACTGTCCGTCGGTCTGTGGGTGGTAGGCCGTGCTGCTCAGTAACGAAGTTCCCTGAGTCGAAAGAGTTCCTTCCAAAAGAGACTCATAAAGACCTTATCCTTGTCAGATACAATGGATGACGGAAAACCATGAAGGCGTACAACTTCCTTGATAAAAAGGTTGGCTACTGATTGAGCCGTGAAGGGGTGTTTCAATCCTAGAAAATGGGCGAATTTAGTCAAACGATCAACGACAACCAGGACTGTATCATACCCAAGAGAGCGAGGAAGGCCCTCTATAAAATACATCGTAATGTCTTCCCATACCTGAGACGGTATGGGTAGAGGTTGCAAAAGTCCGACAGGATGAGTATTGACATCCTTTTGGTGCTAACCGCAGGTGAGTTTTTAACTCGCCGTAGTGGTCCCCAATCACCGAGTCATGATATTCGTGCAATAGTTTTGGTATGAGAGTCGAGGTCTGGGGTATGACTATTCGGCCCTTGTACGTTACTCGACCTTGTGACACCGCGAAACCCACATGTGACTTCCCTTCTTCCTCGATGTCTTTCTTTATTTGTTGAATGAATAAGCCGACTGCTATTTCCATGTCTAAATCTGCCATGGGAATGGTCCAAGACGACACCAAGGCGCCCAATTCTACCTCAGGGAGGAACTCTCCGGAAAACGCATCAGCTACCCGATTCATTGCCTCGCGTTTGTATCGTATCTCAAAATCATAACCTAGCAGTTTGCCAACCCATTTCTGGTATTTTGCTCCCACTTCTCGTTGTTCCATCATGAATTTCAGGCTACGTTGGTCCGTATGGATGATAAAGTGTCGTCCTAAGAGGTAATGCCTCCATTTTTGAACGGCGATAACAATGGCCATTAGTTCACGTTCATATACCGACTTCAACCGGTTTTGGGACCCCAACACTTGGCTAAAATATGCGACTGGTCGAGATGCTTGAAGTAAGACAGCTCCTATCCCACTTCCCGAAGCATCCGTCTCTACCATGAAGGGTAGGCTAAAATCCGGCATGGCTAAAATTGGAGCTTTAGTTAATGCCATTTTGAGCTGCTGGAAGGACTCGGTAGCGGCATTTGTCCACCCAAATGAGTTTTTTTTAGTTCCGTTAACGGGGCAACTATTCGGGCATATCCACCGATGAATTTGCGGTAGTAACCTGTGAGTCCGAGGAACCCACGTAGGTCCCTTAGATTCTTCAGAATTGGCCAGTCTACCGCCACCCCAGCCTCCGAAATCACATGGCCTAAGTATGCCACTTCCCTCTTTCCAAACTCACATTTAGTCGGATTAGCATAGAGCTGATGGGTTGCTAGAAGATTCAACACCGATTCTAAATGCTTTCGATGTTGCTGTTGATTTTGGCTATAAACCAAAATGTCGTCAAAAAACACCAAAACATATTTCCGAAGGAACGGCCGAAAGATGTCATTCATCAATGATCGAAAAGTAGCCGGGGCATTGGTTAGGCCAAAGGGCATAACGAGGAACTCGTAATGTCCCTCGTGTGTTCGAAAAGTCGTTTTAGCCACATCGTCCTCTTTCACCTGTATTTGGTGATATCCTGATTTAAGGTCGAGCTTGGAAAACACACGATCCATGTAGTTCATCAAGAAGTTCATCTATGACCGGAATGGGGAACTTATCGCCGATAAGTTATCGGGGACTGTAACTCTGTTAAGGGCCCTATAATCGACGCAAAATCTCTAAGAGTCGTCTTTCTTTTTTACTAACAAGACTGGGCTAGAATAGGGGTTGTTTGAGTTCTGGATAATTCTCGACTTTAGCATGTCATGTATCAGTTTTTCGATCTCATTTTTCTGTGCATGGGGGTAGCGGTATGGCCTCACACTGACTGGGCTTACCCCATCCTTCAGGTTAATCGCATGTACTTTTTCCCGGTGTGGCGGTAGTCCGTCCGACCATTCAAACACCTGCTGATAACGGAGGAGGATATCATGCAAAAACGGAGGTGAATCAGCAAGCGACAAGGGCTGTGAACTTTTTTCGACCTGATTCAGTTGTACTAAATAACCTCGTCTCTCCTTAGCAATGGATCGAATCATGTTTTTAGAGTCACTCTAGACCTTCCCAATGAGGGATCCCCCCGAAGAGTCACCAGAGTTCCATTTACGAGAAATCTCATGATTTGCGTTTTTCAATTAGTCGTGACCGCGCCCAACTTCTCTAACCACTGGACACCGAGTATTACATGTGAATTGCCCAACGTGAGGGGAAGGAAATCTTCTGCACCTCAATGCCCTGTAATTGTAACAACACACCCTTGCATTCACCCATTCCTTGTACTGCTTGCTTCTCGTGTTCCAAGTGATACTCCAAATCCCCCTGTTTGAGTCACGTGAATGCCTAATTCCCCGATGACTGCCTTTGATAAGAAATTGTGAGTTGCGCCGGGGTCGATCATAACGACGACCTCATGTTCCTTTATCGTCCCCAATAGTTTCAGCGTCTTGGGGCTAGTGATCCCCATAACCGAGTTCAAACAAATTTCAGTCTGATTTACCTCCAAAGGTTCGTCCACCCTTTCAACTTCACCCGTCTCATCCTCGTCTTCCTCCTGTGTGAGCAAAACGCTCAACTCCCGACGACGGCAACGATGCCCCACGTTCCATTTCTCATCACAACGAAAACAGAGTCCCCGCTCCCTCTTTTGTTGGAGTTCTTTGTCGGATAATCGCCTCACTTCCCCGGACACTTTTGAGGATGTATTCACGGTTGTTGGAACCGTGGAACTCAATGGTGGATTGGTGCGTGATCCTAAAGCCGTTTGGGACCACGCTGAACTCAAATTCGTGGAACTTGGGATGACTCGATTGGAATTTTGGACCGAGAATGACGATGGTGAGATTCTCGTGGTTGAATTTCCGAAACCAAAATTTGAAGCGTACCCTTTCCGGTCCACTTTCCGGGTTGGGGTAACCTTCAGTTTTTCTTCCACATTTGAGGCTAAGGCCATAGCCTGGTCCACGGTTCGTGTCCCAAAGACCCTAACCTCGGCCCGAATATCAGCTCTGAGCCCATTTATGAACTGGCCCAGAGCGATATCTTCAGATACGTTCGATAGCGGGGCTGATAACTCTATGAATGCACGCTGATAATCCAACACAGTACTCACCTGGCTTAGTGACAACCATTGCTCGTGAAGGGAGCCCGATTGGGAGGGACGAAATTGGCGCAACAACAACGATTTGAGTTCCTCCCACCGTTTCACCGGTCGTCGACGATGCTCCCATTGAAACCACAGGAGGGCGTCACCCTCCAGGGCTACGATCGCAGCCTCCATCTTATCATCTTCGTTTAACCGGTAGAATCCAAAGTACCTCTCCGCCCTCATTATCCACCCGTCTGGATTGACGCCATCAAACAGGGGCATATCCAATTTCCGATATCTCCAATCGAGCCCACCCCCTCCCATCGCTAACCCTCCAGATCCGTCGCCTGAATTGATACTGCCCGCAGACCGTGGTCCATTGTGGGTTTGGGTGGATTCAGTCAGAATAGTTCGAACCTCCTCCTGGATAGACGAATGAAGATTGACGTTTTCTTCTTGTATCTAATAGAATGGGTTTCAAAGTTGTCCCATATCCTCTCATTAACCACCGTATAAATACAAAAGGAGTGCCTACAAAATAGGCAAGATAATCTACAAAATCTATACAATATTTTGAATGATTTTATCGGATATACACTCTACAATTCTACGATGTCTATTACACCCCCGCAGTCGTAGCCGGAGGAGATCGGAGGTTAAGACTGGACCGAAAATCCTCGAATAGAACACGTGGCAGCCCCTTTGTAAAGATATCTGCGATTTGGAACCAAGAGGAAACATGTAAAACACGAACTGTCCTTGGCGAACTTTCTCCCTGACGAAATGTATGTCGATTTCGATATGTTTAGTCCGTTGATGTTGGATTGGGTTACCGGACAAATATATGGCACTGACATTGTCACAGTACACGATAGAAGCTTTAAGCGGAGGGTGATGAAGTTCGAGGAGCAGATTTCGAACCCAGCACAACTCGGAGACAATGTTAGCTACCCCCGGTACTCGGCCTCAGCACTAGACCTCGAAATCGTGGTTTGTCGTTTGGAGGACCATGAGATAAGGTTGTCACCAAGGTAGAGGCAGTAGCCGGATGTGGATTTGCGGGTGTCGGGACAGCCAGCCCAATCGGCGTCCGTGTAGCCGACGAGAGACATGGAATTAGGTCGTGTCATGTGTAACCCGAAGGAGAGGGTGCCTTGGACGTAACGGAGGATCCTCTTCAAGGCGTTGAAGTGAGGAATACGAGGGGCGTGCATAAACATGCAAACCTGTTGAACTGCAAACCTGCGATAGAATGTGGGGTCTTCCATGAGGCCCCCGTCTTTTGCACTCAGTTTGCCATTAACATCAACGGGAGTGAGGGCCGACTTGCACGAAGATAGACCGGCGCGTTCTAGAATATCAGAGGCGTATTTTTGTTGAGATAGAAAAAGACCGTTCAGAGTGTGAGTGACAGAGATGCCGAGAAAGTGATGTTAAGATTAAACGTTACACACACACAATACGCACACAACCGAAAAACAAGAGAAGAACACGAGAATTTACGTGGTTCACACGATCAGGGTGATCATGCTAATCCACGGGGGCAACTAGGGTTTTCTTTATTTCTGCTACAATGTTTACAAGTACAATGGGATCAATATATATAGACAAACATAATTAGGGTAAACACCTAATTAAGGAAACTAGGGTAGAGGGCCTAGGGCCGGCTGCGCCTCTCCCTTTTCCTGATCAGTGGGCCGAAGCCTACATCCCAACAATCTCCCACTTGGAGGCTTCGAAACACGAACACCTGCACTCCTCTGTACTTCTGTAAACACCAACGGAGCTTGAGCTCCCCCTTAGTTGCCACCTGCCTTCTCAACACTATTCCTGAAGGCCAGCTGAAGTCATACAGAACTTCAGCTTATCCAGCGTCACAGATTTGGTGAACATATCTGCTGGATTCTTTGCACCTGAGATATTCTTCAAATTTATCGTACCATCACGAATCAAATTTCTGACAAAATGATATTTCCTCCCAATGTGCTTTGTTTTCCCATGATAGACTGGATTCTTAGCTAGTTTCACTGCACTCTCATTGTCACAGTATAACGAGTAATCAGCTTGCTTTTTCCCAAGTTCTTCAAGAAAGTCCTGTAACCATACTAGCTCTTTACTGGCTTCAGCAACTGCCATGTATTCAACTTCTATTGTTGATAAGGCTACACTTTTCTGAAGTCTGGACATCCAACTAACTGCTGTTCCTCCCATTGTAAAGACGTACCCTGTAGTGCTTTTAAATGTCTCTTTGCATCCACTCAAATCAGCATCAGTATATCCTCTGAGAACTGAATCTTTACCTTTGAAACATAATCCCAACTTTGAAGTACCCTTCAAATACCTGAGCAACCATTTGACTGCTTGCCAATGTTCTCTTCCCGGATCTGACATAAAACGACTAACAACCCCGACGGCATGGGCTATGTCTGGTCTCGTGCAAACCATGGCGTACATGAGACTACCAATAGCAGATGCGTAAGGAACTTTAGCCATATCTGCTTTCTCATCTTCTGATCTAGGAGACTGATCTTTGGTAAGCCTGAAATGACTTCCCAAAGGTGTGTTTATAGGTTTTGTCTTCTCATCATTCATCTTGAATCTTTCTAACACTTTCCCGATGTATTTCTCTTGGGATAGTGTCAAAGATCCATCTTTCTTGTTTCGAGTAATGCTCATACCGAGTATCTGTTTGGCTGGACCCAAGTCTTTCATCTCGAATTCTTCAGACATTTGTTTCTTTAACTTGCTGATCTCTTTTATATCAGCACCTGCAATCAGCATATCATCTACATAGAGAAGTAGAATGATATAGGAGCCCTTGAATTTCTTCACATAACAGCAATGGTCCGTCTCACATTTTCTGTACCCGGTCCTCTCCATGAAGTCATCAAACTTCAAGTACCACTGCCTGGGTGCTTGTTTTAGACCATACAAGCTCCTTTTCAGTTTGCAGACCCAGTCTTCTTTACCAGCAACCTGAAACAGCAACCTGAAACCCCTCAGGTTGTGCCATGTAGATATCCTCATCAAGGTCACCATGTAGAAATGCTGTCTTGACATCTAGCTGCTCTAGATGTAAGCCCTCTGCAGCTACAATACTCAGGATCAATCTGATGGTGGTCATTTTCACCACTGGAGAGAAAGTTTCATTGAAATCAATCCCTTTTTTCTGTTGAAAACCCTTGACTACTAAACGGGCTTTGTACCGTTTAGACCCATCATGCTCTTCCTTGATTCTGAATACCCATTTATTCTGCAACGCTCTTTTGTCTTGCGGAAGCTTGGTTAAAACCCAAGTTTGGTTCTTGTTTAGAGATCCCATTTCTTCTTTCATTGCATGCTCCCACTGCAACGAATCTTTCAGCTTAACTGCTTCAGAGTAACTTTCTGGTTCACCATTCTCAGTCAAAAGAAGATAATTGACTGATGGATTGTATTTTTCAGGAGGCTTAGAGACTCTGGTGGATCTCCTGACCCAGTGTGATTCAACTGGCTGAGGCTGTTCTGGAGAAGATGTTTCTTCTTCATCCTCTGAGTTTTCACTGTTGACAGTGTCTTCATGAACATCTTCAGACTCATCATTATTCTGAAAATCAGGCTCAATGCTCCCACTATCCTGAGTATCTTCTGGCCCTCTGATTCTGATGTCATCACTTTCAAACTCAGCTTGTTCTTTCTGGTCATTTGAGTTTACTGTGCTCCTGTCTTTATAAAGTTCAGCCTCGTTGAACGTTGCATGTTTGCTTCTGACTACCTTTCTGCTTTCAAAGT
The DNA here is from genome assembly GCA_033807775.1 of Saussurea involucrata. NCBI lineage: Eukaryota > Viridiplantae > Streptophyta > Magnoliopsida > Asterales > Asteraceae > Saussurea > Saussurea involucrata. Next base: position 65,579 of record JAWVWS010001018.1, on the reverse strand, counting down.
CCCAAAGCCTGTAGCCCATGCTATCTGAGCCATATCCAATGAAGGTGTATTTCTTGGCTTTTGCATCCAACTTGTCACCATCTTTCTTCAGATCATAGGCACTGCATCCGAACACCTTCAAGTGTTCATACTTTACTGCTTCACCTTTCCACTCTTCCTCTGGTATCTTGAAGCCCAATGGTACTGATATTCCTCGGTTGATAAGATAAGCTGCAGTGTTAACTGCATCAGCCCAGAACGTCTTTGGTAGCCCGGCATTAAGTCTCATACTTCTAGCCCTTTCATTCAAAGTTCTGTTCATCCTTTCTGCCACTCCATTCTGTTGAGGAGTGCCTGGAACTGTCTTTATCATCCGAATGCCATGTTCAGCACAATATTCAGTAAACTCTGTGCTGATGTATTCCCCACCATTATCCGACTTCAAGCACTTTACCTTCAGGTTAGTTTCCAATTCAACAGCAGTTTTCCATTTCTTAAAAGTATTGAAAACATCAAACTTATTCTTAAGAAAGTAAACCCATACCTTGCGTGTTGAATCATCGATGAAGGTCACATAGTAGTTCGATCCTCCCAAGGAGGAGACTGGTGTCGGTCCATAAACGTCCGTGTGAACAAGCTCTAATTTCTGAGCTTTCGGCGTCTGACCCGTCTTCACAAAGGATACCTTCTTTTTCTTGCCAAGTACACAGGGTTCACAGAACTCTGTATCCACCTTTTTCAAATCAGGAAGCTTTCCTTTGGCAAAGAGCATCTTCATTCCTTTTTCACTCATGTGGCCGAGACGTTGATGCCACAGTCTGGAAGGATTCAGCTCGGTGGTCACTGCATTCACCTCGTCGTCAGGAACCTCAACCATGTATAAGGTGCCTCGCTTTTTACCCCTGGCAATTACAAGGTTTTCTTTGACAACCTTCCATTGCCCATCACCAAAGGTAGTTCTAAATCCTTGGTCGTCCAACTGCCCAGTAGAAATCAACATTTTCTTAAGGCTGGGAACGACCCGAACGTCCTTCAATGTCCAAATGGTACCCAATGAAGTCTTTATGTCTGTGTCACCTATTCCTGTGATATCAAGAGTGCGATGGTCAGCCAAACGGACTTTACCAAAGTTACCTGTCCGTAGATTCTTCATCATCTTCGTGCTGAAGGTAGCATGAAAAGATGCACCGGAATCCATGATCCAAGACTCTGCTGTATTCTCAACACAGCAGATAAGGGCATCTTCTGAATCATCAGTTGCTGCGTTCACCTCTCTGTTTCCATCTGATTGTTTAGGGCACTGGTTTCTGAAGTGCCCAGTTTCTTTGCACTTCCAACATTGGATGTCTTTCCTTGGTTTTGACTGGCTCCTCTTTCTAGACTTTGATCTACCTCTGCCATTACCCCTTTCTGTCTTTCTACCTCTCCCTTCAGTGCTTAGCAAAGCACTAGATGATTCTCCAGAACTTCGTCTCCTTATGTCCTCTCCTAGGATGAAGTCACGTATGCCCTCAAAGGTGAGTTTAGAGGTTCCAGCTGAACCACTAATGGCAGTGACCGTTCCTGACCAACTTTCCGGTAACGAGGATAACAAGAGTAAAGCTTGGACTTCATCTTCAAACTTAATATCAACAGATAACAAGCGGGATATAATGGTATTGAAATCATTAATGTGTGAGGTAACAGACATACCTTCTCTCATTCTGGTATTTACTAACTGTCTTATCAGAAATACCTTGTTAGAAGCAGAAGGCTTCTCATACATGTTTGACAAAGCTTTCATCAATCCACATGCGGTAGTCTCCTTCACAATGTTAAAGGCCACATTCTTGGCCAGTGTAAATCTGATAACAGCTATGGCTTTTCTGTCTAGAGCAGCCCATGCAGCGTCTTCCATCTTCTCGGGTTTTATTCCTGTCAAGGCTTGATCCAAGTCCTTCTGACACAGCAGATCCTCAATTTGCATCTTCCACCATCCAAAATCTTGTCCATCAAATTTCTCAATTTTGGTTTTTCCGTCCTCAGCCATTATCCCAAAACTGTTAGGGTTTACAAATCGAGTCAAGACTGAAAATAGTGTCCAAACACAGCAGTGGCCGGCTGCCTGAACTTGACGGCTGTTCTATTGAACACTACCTTTGCAATCAGTCTTATCGATAATGTAAAGTTGTTGGCGATAAAGGAACAGAAGCAAAAACCTTTTGAGCAGCAGTGGCGGCGAACAGCGGCAACTGCAAACAGCAGTAGCGGCGGCGGCAGACAGCAGTAGCGGCGGCAGCGGCGGTTGACAGACAGCGGCGGCGGCGGGCAGCGGTGGTTGACAGACAGCGGCGGCGGGCAGCGGCGACGGTGGCGGCGGACAGCGGCGGCTGGCAGCGGTGAGGGTTTTCAGCGATGTGTAACAGATCACGAGCCTAAAGCTCTGATACCAGTTGTTAAGATTAAACGTTACACACACACAATACGCACACAACCGAAAAACAAGAGAAGAACACGAGAATTTACGTGGTTCACACGATCAGGGTGATCATGCTAATCCACGGGGGCAACTAGGGTTTTCTTTATTTCTGCTACAATGTTTACAAGTACAATGGGATCAATATATATAGACAAACATAATTAGGGTAAACACCTAATTAAGGAAACTAGGGTAGAGGGCCTAGGGCCGGCTGCGCCTCTCCCTTTTCCTGATCAGTGGGCCGAAGCCTACATCCCAACAAGTGACTCAAGCGACCTAGATCTTTCATCGCAAATTCTTGTGAAAGTTGTCGCATGATGGCCGAACGAAGAGTGTCGGAAGAGGTGATAAGGAGGATGTCATCAACGTATAGTAGAATGAAAGCCATGTCATCACCTTGGCGGTAAATGAACAATGAGTGATCACACTGACTGTGAGTGAAGCCCATAGAAGACACAAAATCAGTGAAGCGTTGGTACCATGCCCGGGGTGATTGTTTTAGGCCGTATAAGGACTTTCGGAGTCGACACACATGATTCGGGTAGGAGGGATCCCGAAAACCATAAGGTTGATGCATGTAAACTGTCTCCTTGAGAGTGCCATGAAGGAAAGCATTATGGACGTCCAGCTGATGGATAGACCAAGAGTGAGCCAAGGCTAAAGTGAGCACAATTCGTATAGTGGCCGGTTTAACCCGGACTAAAGGTGTCACCACAGTCAACACCAACCCGCTGAGACCTGCCATCACAAACAAGACGGGCCTTGTACCGCTCTAGGTGGCCGTCGGAGGTTAGCTTGTGCTTAAAAATCCACATACACCTGATCACATTCATATTAGGTTGACGAGGTACAAGTTCCCAAGTCTCATTAGCAATAATAGCATTAAATTCATCACGCATGGCGAGGTTGCAGGCCGGGCTAGAGAGGGCAGCAGCGGGAGTTTTAGGAATGGGCTCGGGAGAGGTGTTTGTGTGAAGGTTTAGCTGCCTGATTTGCTTATTAATGCCGGACATGGAACGGGTGTGAATAGTCCGGGTAGAAGGAGGCGGTGGAGGCGGGACAGGAGGCTGCTGATCAGCGTTTTGGGGTGGTTGGGCGGTGAGTTTTGGCCGTCGGGAGTAGGTCCAAAGAAGAGGTGGAAGGGTGGGCGCATCAGGCCCTGATTCGGCAGGTGGTGTCGAGGGGGGTGATCCGGCTGCGGTGTTGGGAGTGGTGGCTGTCGGGGCTACGGAAGACCACAAAGATGGGTGTGGATCGGTTTGAAGAAAAGAGTAGGACGGGGTGGGTGTGGAGGAAGACTTAAAGGGATAGACACTTTCGTCGAAAACGACGTGACGGGAAATTATGATTTTGTGAGTAGAGAGGTTGAAGCATTTGTACCCCCGGTGGTTTGAGGGGTAACCAAGGAAAACACACGGGGAGGACCTATTTTCAAGTTTATTGATGGAAGAAGGGGTGAGTGGGAAACAAAGGCATCCGAAGGTACGTAAGTGGTTGTAGGATGGCTGTTTTCTATATAGGAGGGATGTGGGAGTGAGATAGTTTTTTGTTTTGGCGGGAAGGATGTTAAGAAGATAAGTAGCCATTTGGAGGGCATGATGCCAAAACGAGGGAGGGACGGAGGAGTGGGAGAGTAGGGTCCGAATGATGTTAATAGAGCGAATTTTCCGTTCCGCTTTCCCGTTTTGAGAAGAGGTATGGGGGCAAGAAAAACGAAACATCATCCCATTTTGTTTGCAAAAATTGTGAAAGTGGACGTTGTTGTATTCGGTTCCGTTGTCACATTGAAAGGTTTTAATTTTGCGTTCAAATTGAGTCGAGATAAAGGTGGAGAATTGGGCAAAAATGCCGTACACATCGGACTTGCGGATGAGGGGGTAAGTCCACAAAAAATTTGTGTAGTCATCTAACAACAAGATATAATATTTGTGACCTCCAGTGGATGGTATGGGGGATGTCCATAAGTCACTGTGAATAATGTCAAATGGTAGAAAAGTAGATGACATAGAATCATGAAACGACATTTTTATTTGTTTGCCAAAAATACAAGAATGACAACGAGAAAATTTGGAAATAGTTCGACAATTGATAACATTATTTTTCTTTAAACGACTAAGTAAATCTGGTCCCGGGTGTCCTAGACGTTGGTGCCAGACACGTTGAGATATAGCTGAAAAGGCAAGGGGAGCGACGGCTTGAGATGAAGAAAGAAGAAGCGGGTAAAGGTCCCCAGTGCTGTTACATCGGAGAATAGGTGTCCGCGTCCGGTAGTCCTTCACAAGAAAACCAAAAGCATCAAATTCAATGAAAACTTGGTTGTCGGTTGCAAATCGACGAACTGATAATAAATTTTTGATAAGATGAGGAGAGTAAAGAATGTGGTTAAGTTTGAGAGGTGGAAGAGGGGGTTTGAGAATGGTATGGCCGGATCCGTGTATGGGTATTCTAGAACCGTCACCAACCGTGATATCATTTAATGATTTATTGTTAAAATAAGACGAGAGAATACCTGAGTTATTTGTCATGTGGGATGTGGCGCCGGTGTCCATGTACCAGTTGTTGTCCGGTGGGTTGAGGGACATGGTGTGTAACGCCTGATCAATATTCGTAGGGGTGTGGCCAACATCGTAGCCGTCAGAAGAGGAGGAAGGGCGAGGACCAAGAATACCAGCGTAAGCTTGAGGAGCGGATGACCGTGGTGGTGTAGATTGTGGCAGCGTCGGGTAAGGACAAGGTGGGACAGCCCATTGGGGGCGCTGTCCGTATGGTGGCTGCGATGAGGGGACCGGCCACGAAGTGCCTTGGAAAAAATGTTGTTGTTGCTGCCAGCCATTCCAAGGAAATGGAGGTCCACGGTTAGAAAAATAAGACCTCTGATGTTGGTTTTGATTCTGCCCGTTTTGGTTTTGCGAGCCACGACCCCGTCCATTGCCGCCTCGTCCCCTACCGCGGCCACGTCCCCGGCTGTTGGAGTTCCCACGACCCCTGCCACTATCGGACCGTGGCTGTGGTGAAGGTGTGGTTCCCGGGGTGGTAGTAGAGATCAAGGCCGTGTGGGAAGCTTGGTGGGACTTTCGAGTTTCCTCCATAATAAGCTTGGATCGGACATCATAGAAATCGGGAAGGGGATCGGATTGCTGGATCAGCATGGCAATCCCATCGTATTGCTCGGAGAGACCGGCAATGAGTTGTAGGACAAGGCGTTTGTTGGAGACCGGAGCCCCCACATTAGCAAGTTGGTCAGCAAGCAATTTCATGGCTTGACAATAGGACGTGATGTCGGAAAAACTGTCAAGACCAAGACGGGTGGTGGTCAATTTCTGCTCCAAATAGACGGCACGGGAATTCTTGTTGTCTTGGTAGATGTTTGCGAGGGCTGCCCAAGCTTTGGCAGCGGTGGCGTCGGGAGTGAGGATAGTATGGAGGAGGTCGTGGGAGATGGTGCCATAGATCCACTGAAGGACCAGAGCGTCAAGGCAGGAATGAAGTTTAGAATCAGCCGGCGTTTTTTCGTTTTCTTTTTCCTTGTCAGACGATGAGGATGAGGCAGCAGGTGTAGGGGGGATGATGAAGTCGATGACTTCAAAAGCCCGGCAATGGATCTTAAAGAGCTCCGACTAGGTGGTGTTGGAGCTATTCTCCATCTCGAGTTTGATGGGGATAAAGTTGTGAATGTTGGTAACCGTAAGGGCAGGATGGAGAGCCATTGAAACAAGAAAGGAGAAGGTGGTGGTGCTCGGCGTAGGAGGAGGGAGAGGCTGCCGGCGATAAAGACTTAGGGTTAGGAGAGGATCGAGAGATGCTCTGATACCATAATAGAATGGGTTTCAAAGTTGTCCCTTATCCTCTCATTAACCACCGTATAAATACAAAAGGAGTGCCTACAAAATAGGCAAGATAATCTACAAAATCTATACAATATTTTGAATGATTCTATCGGATATACACTCTACAATTCTGCGATGTCTATTAGTATCGATGAACGAAGGTGAGCGTTATCTGCAGTAATTGACGACAATTTTTCATTGATCATCGCCATCTGCTCACTGAACTGCTGTTGTAACGCCTGTTGGAGGCTGATAGACTCACGCATGGCTGCTACCCCTTTTTCCACGGAATCCAACCTCTGATTAGTGCTTGGTGGAGCCATGGTTTTCCAAGATAACGGTGGCTCTGATACCAATTTGTCAGGAACCAATTAATAAAACAAGGAAATCAAAGGAAAATACTCTGATTGAATATTTTAGAATAGCAACAATGGAGAGGGCTAGCTTTCGAGAGGCTAGACTGTCCTATTACGAAACTCGAGAAAAATTCCAGATACCTCCTCCCTTCCACCTCACCTGCTTATGTAACAAATTAAGTAACCGACTCTTACTTAAAATTCCCAAAAGTGACGCAAACCCACTACTTGCTACAGATTTATTTTTTCCCACCTCTGTGTTCCCAACTTCATTTTCCTTAATTTGAGTCTTTCTCCTTGAATAAGTAAATTTAATTGGTGGGTGCATGGCACCATGCAATATTAATGTGTCTTGTTTTGAATTCGTAAACACGTTCACAACGCACTAAATCTAAACATGATTAAGGAGTAGAATTTTTTTGGAGAAGGGTGTAGAAATGAAGCCGAGTTTGTATTAAAAATAAATATTTGGAACATCAAAAAGGTTAAAAGGGGACGGATCCTAACATTGATGTATAGATCTCGAGGTTCAGAGCCTAGTGATCTTGTCGAGCTGGACCATAAACCTTTATTCGAAACGCAAGAATTCGTATTATCTTATTCGTCTTTTTTCATTGAATGATATCATTTACTATTTGAAACTTTCACCAGAAAGCCAATAGAATTTCTTTAGAAAGAGTTTAAGGCTTGACCTTCTTTGAACTTGTGCTTACAGTTTGTTTATTGCTGACATTGTTAGCTGAAAATTTGAACTTCGATGAAACTTGTTACCATAGTTTTAAAAATCCCAATCGGGACTCGAGGCGTTTTCCCTTTGCGAGGCGAGGCAAGCGGTCCGAGGCGTAAGCCTTGAGGCGTGTATATATATATATATGTGTGTGTGTGTAATACATAATATATATACTAAATATATATACACAAATTTTATGGGTGCATGCAAGGTGGAAAACATAATTCCATACCAAATAAAATTCATAAATACTCATAATAAGCAAAATGATAAAACAGAAAATAAGAAATCATAAATACATTAAACACATACAAAAAACAGAAAATATACATACTTACACAGATTGACAGATATATAAATGCAGAAAATATACATACTTACTGAAAATATACATACTTACGCCTCATCAGCGCCTCACGCCTCAACGCCTCGAGGCACCGCCTCACCGATTGAGGCTTAAGCCTTGTCCATGGACCATGAGGCTTAAGCCTCATGAGCGGGTTTGGACCGCCTCGCCTCGAGCCGTAAGCCTCAAAGGATTTTGAAAACCATGCTTGTTACTTACACTAATTATGTCCTTTATTAAAATATTAAGGGAAATCCACGAAAATAGCCATTTTTGGCAAAAGTTTTTGTTGTTGTTGAAGAAATAGCCATTTTTTAGAGGTGTATATGAAATAGTCGAGAATTCCGCCAAATTTGGCGTAATCCACTTTTTGTCGGATGGTGAGCCCAACTATGAGGTTTGCAAACCAATTAGATGATGACATGTGGACTCTGCCAAATTTAGCAAAAGAGGGTTTTTTGCGAAATTTTGAATTTTCGGTTTCATGTGGGACCAGATTCGGCTTTTCGGTTGGTTGGGCCCACCATTTGACAAAAAGTGGATTCTATTAATTGGCAGCCTTGATTGGCGAAATTAACGGCTATTTCTTTACAAGCCTCGAAAAAATTGTCTACATCTTCAATCTCTCTACCATAAATGGCTATTTTGGTGGATTTCCCAAATATTAATCACTCATGTGAATTTGTGCTGACTTTAATTTTTTTTTATTTCTGACTTGAAGGCGGTTTGGCACTTGGCCAGTAGCCAAACTAAAGAAGAGCACAAGAGTAGCTACGTTTGTGGGGCCCATTTGTAACGGGACACAAGTTATTGGATGGCATACAAATAACGTGATGAGAAGATTCCATAGATTTCATTCGGACTTAGCAGGATTTGCTTTCAACAGCACTATACTTTGGGATCCAAAGAAATGGCACCGGCCTACTATTGAACCGATTAGGCAGCTTGATACCGTCAAGGATGGCTTCCAAGTTAGTTTCCTTTTTTCCCTTTCCATATTAGTGTAACCAATAGTTTACTTTAAAATTCCAATATTACCCCTAACGTTTAACAGTGCTTTATATTCACAATTAAGATAGAGGGGACATATGGTTTGGAAGGTAGAATGTAGAGTTATCAATATACGATATTTTTTCCATAAAAATTGCAATTCTACAAAGGGAGTATTATTTTACATGGGTTATTTAGGAGGATAACCTTTGGCAGATTTCTTTTTTATAAATATGTATGACCTTTTAACAGATTTAAGAACGCCTCAGTCAAACAGAAGAATGTCTCTTCCTAAATAACGCTCCCATAAATTTGGCTGTAATTTCATCATGTATTGGTTATGATGTTTCCTTATATAGCAACATTTTAAGCTAGAACTACTTATTTGCGCATTGCAAACGTTTCAAGTAATTTATGGGGTCACTGAAGAAGGTATGGGATCGGGGGAGAACCATGAAAAAAGAAAGAACCGAAGAACCCATCCAAACCGTTAAGTTAAGATGATCCAATGGTTATGATCTCAAAGGTGGTTATAACCGCTTTTTAAAAAAATAAAATTACATACCCTCTATTTTTTAAATTCAAAATTAGCGAAATATAGCAAAAATTGAAGCGAAAAAAATTACACCAGAAAATCTATCATTTTATTATCTTTAATTTGACATCCATTTTGGTATATTTTTTCACTCGTTTTTTCATGGTTCTCCGGTTTTTTTTTCAAGGTTCTCCCTTGATCTTTATCCTATTGAAAGATTATTTTAAACATTTGACTGATATTCTAACACTTGCATAAAGTTTTTTTTTTTTTGGAAGGGTGTCCTAGGCTATGCCTAGACTAATCCCTTGGCAAGTTATGACTGTAAGACATCAGCCCTGATTAAACCTCAGTGGCCACAAGTTACGTACGCTTGGATTCGAACCCTGGGCAGATGGGATATTCCACCACATCCCCAGGGCCTTAACCAGTACGCCACAACCCTTGTGGTTAACACTTGCATAAAGTTATGAGTCATTACATAATATGACGCTATGGGTATTTGCTTTTGGTGTGTTTTTAATAAGAACCCGGTTTACTAAATAATTAAAATAAAAGAAATGTAGAAGAAACGGTTGTCGGATGCGTGATTAACAAAAAAGATAGGTAACTAGCTATTCGAGCGGTCAGACTCTCCAAGAACAAACACAATATTTTTCTCCATGCCGTACTCTCCCACCTATCCCCTATTTATTAATAACCCTAACCCTAATGGGCTTGGGCTTGGTACATAACAGTTTTTTGCTTGTGGTTTTATGTGTTCATTCACATGTGAATAAACAATAAAAAATGGCGGATTGTATTAGCTTGGAAAACATTTTAGGGATTGACTAATATGTGAATACTTGTATAAAACTAAGATTCATTATGATTGACAGGTCAGCAGTTTTATAGAACAAGTTGTGGAGGATGAGACAGAAATGGAAGGAATACCAGAGGACTGCTCAAAGGTATTAGTTTGGCATCTTCCTATGGATTCATCATCTATCCATCCTCAAGAATGGTCGTTCAACGCTAATCTCGGTGCCATTCTTCCGCTTTCAATATCAATTTGATGCTGCAATCCAAGTTCTTTTATAAGGTACATGCATAATCTATTTGGATAATGTATTTGAAGGTTTTATATTGTTTTCAAAACCCATCATAGATTTTGCATAGCTTATGGCAACGTTGTTTTTAGATGCTATGATTAGGGCTATAAAAGGTTCGTGCTTTTAACGAGTAATTCAAGTTTGAACGAGTTAACTTGTATTGAGTTTAATGTCAAATACACAAATGAGCTCCAAACATACAGCCGAGTTCGAGCTTATAAGATCTCGAATCCAAGTTCTTTATGTATGTTTAAATCTTTTTAGGTTGAGCTCCAATTCAACTTGCTCCATTGAACATAGGAATTGGGATTGTGTAGGAACTTCTCTTTTTGTGGGAACCGTAAGAACCACTTTGTTACCAGAGGTTCCCATAAGTTAACATATACGAGGATATATATATATATATATTGCCTTTCTTTCTTTCACACACTATTCACGAGCTGATTGTCTTTATGGAAACAAGTGCTCTACTCTGTGGGGTGGAAGGGTGGAACATACTGGGTTCGTCTTGCTTGGTTTTAGTTTCATTCTTTTCACATTTAGTTTCATTCTTTTCTTGTTGTAAAGATCTGTTTCTACTTGTATTGCAGGGTAGATTGCAAGAAAAGCGCTCAACTCTTGCTCCAGATGTAATGTAACACAGAGGCAAGCGGTTAAACATCATTGGTGTATCGTGGAGGCAAAATTTGCATCTGCCAAATGATTTCATTTTGTTTGTTTTGTGGTTCTGTAAGATGAGGCGACCATCGTTGTACAGTTGCTACTACCTCATTCGTCTTTCACTGCGTTTTCTTGCAAAAAAGCAAAAGATTGCAAGAAATTTGGGTAGAATGAGTTGTGTTTCCGGAAACATTTGTTTAGTAAAAGGCGTGTTAGATGCAAGTGGTTTCAAGTAGTTATTTATTTACTATCTAATATCGTAATAAAAAGGATACGGGTTATAGTTTTTCGTGCGATGGCTCAAGACGCAATAAAAGAAGACGCTGGTTCGACGTCTCCTGCTATTCGCTGAAAATAAAGTTATTTATTTACTATCTAATATCATAAAATGTAAAATGATGGCCCTTAAAAGTAGGGGTGTACACATGTGAGTTTGGGTTAGGTGATAGGTGGTTTGAGACATTTAAACAATTGAACCCAATTATGACAGTTTGGAAAGACTCCAACCTAGCCCATTGACAAGGGTAACCCGTTAGCTAAGGTTGGGTTGGCGGGTTGCCATTATTCTTTTAAGTATGTGTCTTTGATTTGGTGATTTAAGTATTGTACATCGTTCGATTTGATCCTATACGTATAACAAATAGGTAACATTAAATTACTCGTACACGTACATACAAAAAATGAACAAACTGTGCTTGCATAAAAAGAAAATATGTTTATATACCTTGACGAGGGATCTATAATTTCATAGAAAAGCTTGATCGTCTTCTATAATTTTACACATGAGCAATAGACAAATAACCTATCTCCATGTGCATTGTCTAAGACAACAATTTTTATTTGTCATCATTGGTTTGATGTATTCATAAGGTGAATACACAAGCTTTTCAATCATGGGGGACGGAATGTGGTGTGGTCTCTATGTGTGCGCCTGCGAATTTTCGAGAGAGATAGAGAGTGATGTTTGAAGGGTTTTTTTTAGTCAACAACGTCGACTCCAAACTAGGGGTGTACAAAAAACCGTCAACCCGCGAAACCCGACTAACCCAACCCGCTAACAACCCAATTAAACCCAACCCGTTGGACCGCCGATCCGCCAAACCGCTAATTATAAGGGTTGAAATTGGGTTAGGAAAACTCAACCCAACCCAACCCGCCGCTAATATTATTATTTTAATAAAATTATATTTATATATAATATATATCTATATATAATATGTGCAGCCCAAAATACAAACTAATATTAGTCCTAATAATCTAATATTAAAGAAAGGCCCCAAAACTTTAAGATATATCATATCCCAAAGTCCCAAACTACTTGACTTAACAACGTCCTAACTACTTGATATTATGTGAGGCCGTGAGTTGTGAGCAACGAATGAGGGCTCCAAGTCGTCGTTTGAGATTGCACACTCCAAAAAGTCAGAAACCCTTCTCTCTCGATCTACAACATTCAAATCCTCCTTTAGTACTAGCGGCCGTAATAACTAATATTTTTGTTGGGAACATTTTAGTTTTATTTGTCGTAATTTAGTCATGAATTTTATGTATACAACCAAACCGCTCAACCCGCCCAACCCGCCACAACCCGCAAGGGTTGGGTTGGGTTATAGTTTTGAATGGGTTGGGTTGGGTTGAAAATTTCCAAACCGCCATAATTGGATTGAGTTGTAAAATTGTCAAAAACCGCACAACCCAACCCGCGTACACCCCTACTCCAAAGTCCAAATAGCTGGGTTGGGTAGGCATTTTTTGGAAAAAGGGTTGCAATGATTGGGCCCAATGTAAAACTCTTATCTTGGACTTGGACTTTAGTAAGAAACTAGACTATGAATTGAAAGTGGAGGGACCAATGTTAATAAAATATAGTTTTTACACTACATATATATATATATATATATATATATATATATATATATATACATCTTGTTGCTTCAAAAAGCACAGGGCCAATTGGCCTATACTGGATTTAATCATAGAGATATTGTAAATCTTCTGCCTGCCAATTTAATGAATGCATTCCTTTACAATGATCAACATCATGAATAACAATACCCGAGCTAATAAATCAATTCGTCGTTGAGAATTGAATATTATGATATACGGAAATTTTTAATCCAATATTTAATTCCCAACCAGGTCGAAAAGTCTTTTGATTGTGTTCACCACCAAACCAAAAGGTAAGTCTTTGCTTGCATTTCCTGTTAGAGATGACGGTCTCTATATGGTGTGTTGTTTGCAGGCTAAAGTTTATGCACGGGGTAAATCGTGTGTCCTAGTTGTTCCCTTCGATGGAATGGACGTAAATAGAGATGGACAAGACCAACCAGATTTTTCAACAATATGTCATACACAATGTAGCTTTTCAAAGTAAATGTTATAAAACAAAAACCTATATTCTATCTTGATGTAATTAATTGTTTATTAAAAAAAATAATTGTTTAGAAAGTGAGGAAATTAAATGAATGTTTGTAATATAATGATGGTCATGATTAAGAATTAGGGTCACATATTGAGTTTATATAAATTAAGATGGCTTTAGAGAGCACTAACAAAGTTAATTTGGAAAAGACATGATATTCCAAACACTAGTGGTTTTTATTTATTTATAAATATTGAAACTTTATTTTAATAATTTATCACACAATTAATGTGAATTTGTACCTAATTTTTCAAAACATTATTTTTCAAAATACGTAATAGGTTGATCGACAACTGAAATTAAATTTGGTTGAAGAGTTAAAACAAAAATTGTATTGATATGATATTGTCATTGTATCAGTATTGGATGGCTTTATCATGTATTTTACAAGATTGATATAAGGTGTTGATTCAATTGGCTCGTAGCCTCGTATATTGACTTTTCAATTCCACGTGAAACACCAACAATTAAGCAAGGGTCGTTAATTTGAAAAAAATGTTGGGGATTAGTAAAAACTCGTCAAAGAGATATGGAAGTTTAGCTGTTAAACAAAAATGAACTCTTTAAGCAAGTCACAAAAAATGGAGAGATATCGGAGAAAAAAACAATATGTCAATTCAGGAGAATAAGACACAGATTGTAAAAAGCAAAACTTTAAGATATCGTCTATACCTAAAAATAAATCAATCAAAGATCCTACTTTAAGAAATTGTGTGTATATATATATTTAATTAAGTCATGATTTCGTTTCTTCAAAAAAAAAAAGTTTAAGATTTATTTGTTCAAGAAAAGTTCTAGAATTTATATGGTCAAAAAAAGTTAGAAAAAAGTTTAGAGATTTATTTAGTAAAAAATTGAGGGACTTAATCATTTAAAACCAAATAGTTTGTTGGGTTTTTTTAGATTTTTTTCAAACTATTTATCACATTAACTTGTTTTATAGGTTGCAAGGATGTATTTAACCGGTTTTAAAAAGTTTAAAGATTTTTTTCATTCAAAAAAATAAATTAAGGATTTAATCATTCAAAATCTAGATAAATAAAAAATATAACATGACATCTATAAACAACCTGCTCTGCAAAATGGATATGAAAAAGCTATGAATTTTGAGTAGCCGGTGTCTAAACAGGAGGTTGTGTAGTGTATGGATTAAATGCTGAAAAATAACTCCAACGCAAGTTTTCTGAATTAAACTATGACCGGTTAAGTAACGGTTGGTTACTAAAAAGAATCATAGCCCAAAGAAACTAGTGCTATACCCGTCCGGTGGCCAGGTATACAACATGACGTAAAATTCTAGTAAATGTAAGAACAATGTTGGATGATATCTCTCATGACAAACCCACGTAAGGATACTAATTTCGGCTATTAAAAGGGTAAGTTAGATTTGTAAACGATATTTATTGATTCTAAACAATCCCAAACACCCCCTTAAGCTATGGTATTTTGGAGTAAAAAAAAAACCCTATTAATATGTGTATAAAGTCAAATGGGTAATTAACATGATACACAGGAGGTGGTCTGCAGTCTGCACTCAAAAGTCACCCATGACCAATACAAATAAAGGCTTAAACTTAAATCATTTTTAATATTTCTAACCATTACCATACTTACAATTGTACACCAATTACAAGAGAACCCACTTACAATTGTACAGCAATTACAATGGAACCCACACACCAATCAAATGATCAATCCAAGACAAAAACAAAACCAATCATCCAAACCCTACCAAGCAGCCCTTACGCTTGGAACCAAACATAACAAATAAGGCCTGCAACCATAACCAAACAGCATACTAACAGCTGAACCAAATCAGCCCCAAGCAGACCCCAAAAGTCTTCACCCGCAGATCCGAACTTGCCTTATTCCTCTCGAACGCAGCGCGTTAGCTGTGCCGCAGCAACACCCGAACAGCATCAGCTGTCACATAGCACAACTCACACTTGAACCACAATAAGCAAACCAAAACAGCAGCTGCCACGATTAAGCACAAACCAAACAACCACCATACAGCCCCTGCAGTTTAACCTTCGAGTCGCTGACCCCAAACAGCTGTGGCTTAATCATGCAGATTAAGTCGTAACAGCCGCATTACTATTCACAAGTATTTAAAACTTTTGCTAAATAAATCAATTTAGAATAATTTCAATATATTAAATAACATGTGCTCTAAAAGGACCTTACACTTGTTCCATAAAAATTTACCACAAGATATCACCCATTATTAACATCTATCCTCTCCATATCTTCCGCACATTCACATCTAGAGTACCCAAATAATATGTACTCTTTAAATGGCCAACATAGAATGAGTACAAAATAAGCAAGCTTAATGAGAACAATTTAACCAACTTTGAGGGAGATGATGTTTGTAACCAATTTCTTGACCTTAAATACCATGAGAATACACATTATGCCATATGAGGTTGAAGCTAAGGCACACCGGCCACTACTAAGGTGGATGTGAACCTTACAGATGGAGTAACACTGGTAAGGTAGTAAGAGAGACTTGGGTCTAACACTCCAACAACACTTTCGAACGAAACAAAATTACAGTTCTCTCAATTGATGATGAGTTATGCATTTAAGTTTAATTCAATTTTTTCCTGCAATTCCAAATGCAAAATAGAACCAACTATTATTTGGTAAAGCATAATGGCTACAAATGATTCAATTCATGTTTCTAGAAACATAGTCATTTTCTACTATTTAAATTGTATCTTCAAGTCCATCCATATTGTTGGGTACATCAAACACGTCGTTATTTTTTATGTTATATGTGATAAATAAATCCCTCTAATGACAGAAATATTGTTTACCTTTGTCTAGATTAAGTACCAATTCATAATAATTATTATTATTATTTATGAATATGCCGAATGCTAATGTTGAATTATAAAGTACATCAACTAAGGTGAATGTGAAATTACCCCCCAACAATTCAATGGCAATACATGGGAAAAGGAAAGATAGTTGGCACCAATGGCATCCTGCCACACTCAGCAATAAACATATTCATACACCCGGTCTTTTCGTTGATATGGACTCCCAAGCCACTGATTCCTGGTGATCAATTCGCATATATCTTGCCTACAGTTACACCAGAAGCAGAAGCATAGTTAATGACAGATGTATATGTTTTACAATAAAACTTAGGAGGTGCTTGGTTGGAGATAATAGGAGGTTAGGAATGGAAATGGAAATTGGAGTTTGGTTTGATACATTGGAATTGGTCATTATGAGATACTGGTAATGAAGATTGAGTCATTCCTCAACAAATTGGGGGAAATGAAACAAATTTCCCACCATTCCCATTCCCATTCCGATTTTCATTCTGAACCAATCACCCACTTACAAGGTATTCTTTAATTATACTACCTTTTGCCCATATAGGAGGGGCACCTGTTGCATTAGCAACCAGGTGCAATGTCTTCACAATTCCCGTTTGTGTGAAATCTTCAAAAGTAATGCTATAACTTCTATAACAATGGTAAAAATGAGCGGTAAAATTGCAAGTAATCTGAAACTGAAAGAGTACCTATTCGCGTTTACATATTTCATAATGGATGTAGGCATTTCATTAGTGTATATAAGGAACAAAATTTATTTTTGAACAAAAGGAACAAAGCAAACTCACGAAGCATGGTCATATGAACTGAGAATGCCTTGGTGAGGCCAAGGATAGCTGGGACACTCTAGACCATGTTCTGCCTCATCAGCTGCTGCTATAGTTGTAAAGCTCAAGTGCTCAACAACCCTGAAACATAGCACCTCTATATCTATCAATCTATCTATCTATCTATATATATATATATATATTTATTTATTTATGAAGCCATAGTGAAACTTACAGTCCAGGGGGAGTAGTTATCATAGGATCCCAACTTTTAAATTTGCCTGCACAATACTGCTGAGCCTGAGCAACATGAAAGATCTCATCCTACACCACCATTTTTCAATTTTAGTAAATTAACATCCAACGGTTTCTAACTGAATTTTTAAAATTATTTTGTAAAAATTGTGGTACCATATATGGTTCAGGAACAATGTGATTGACAAGAATGGATATGGGTATAACCCATGAGCTAACAATCAATGCAACTCTAATTCTACCCATTTTCTCACTCTCTTGTAGCCGGGTCAACATTCCTTTGACTTGGATCCGACATCCACTGAATAACCAAAATTAGAACAAC
The DNA here is from genome assembly GCA_033807775.1 of Saussurea involucrata. Lineage (NCBI taxonomy): Eukaryota > Viridiplantae > Streptophyta > Magnoliopsida > Asterales > Asteraceae > Saussurea > Saussurea involucrata. Next base: position 47,986 of record JAWVWS010001018.1, on the reverse strand, counting down.
ATATAAATCAAACAAAGATCAAATCGCAGAAAAATATAAATCCATACCTTGGAGAGGAATTGGGATGGTACAACAGGTGTTGTACAGTCTAAGAAACTTTCAAGATTCGACGATTGCATTGATGGATTCTTCCATAGAGAACAAATGAAAAAAGAGGGGTTTATATTGTGGTAAAAGGGAGGCCAAATGGGAGATGAACCTTGTAATCGGGCGTGTAATCTGAGTTTGGGGTTTTTCGATTTTAACAGGAGAAGCAGCGTCAAGATTTCCAAGCGTCAAGATTCCCAATGTCACCAAGGGCTCGACATGCTTATGCTTAACATCTGCTATTGAAAAATCAGAGGCGGTCAAGAAATAATTCAAATAAAACATAAACAAATACGCAAAAAAATCAAGTTTAGAACCTAAATTAGTTGTTGATTAATGAACACCCTAACAGGGTAAGAATTTAAGCTTAGAGGATTAAAAGGTGACGAAATCGGTAAGTTTTAGGGTTATAGATAAATAATCACGAGCATGTCCATATTTGTAAGAGGTTAGCAAACTCACCAAATCCACAATAGTAGTTGCAGTGCGTACAACCATACAGAAGCAATTCTGTCTCTGTATATTTGTGGCACCACACTCTCTCCCAAGAATCGATCGATCCCCTATTTGCTGTTGCGTTTAATGGAAGAAAAAGGAAGAGGGTAGGGTTCTTGTTTCTTCTGAATCTAAAAACAGATTTTGCAAGTATCTGTGTGTGGGTATATATAGACACATGGAGGCCGAGAGGGGGAGAGAAATGAGGAGGACGTGGGCAGAAGATTAAGGGGTGTGGGGAGGTGATTAAGGGGCGAGGGAGTGAAGCTATGGAGAAGGAAGAAGAGGCGTAGTGGGAGAGAGCAGTTTCATAGAGAAGATGTAGAGGGACGATTAAGAGTGCTGAATGGATGGCTGAATGAATTTGAACGGTGGAGATGCAAAGTTGAAATGAGTTTATACGGCCTAGATTGATCCAAAGGTGGTTGGACTCAACTGGGTCCATAGTATAGGTAATATTAAGGGTAACTAAAAATAATCAATTGCAAAATGTTAAATTAATTAAAATGCCCCAAGTTTCACTTTGACTTACTAAAATGTCTAAATTCTCCCCAATTTTACGAAAATACCTAAATTTTCCGTTTTAAAAGATGTGTTTTCGCAGACCATAAACATGAAATTCACGGACCATATGCATTCTCACGGACCCAAAAAACAATTTATATATACATCCTCACAAAAATCCGTGAATTTAAAACTCAGTGGAGGACTTTTATTTCATCTCACAGACTTTTGTTCATGCACTTTGACTAAAAAACCCAAAAAAATCAAATTTTCACGGATTTAAAAAATTGGATTTATTTCATCTCACGGATTTTTGTTCATGGACTTTGATCTCATCTCACGGACTAAAATACCCAAAAATCAAATTTTCACGGATAAAAATCAATTTTTTTAAAGGAATCCATGATCACGGAATTTTTTTTGGTATTTTCGTGAAATTGGGGAGAGGTTGAGCATTTTAATAAGTTAAAGTCAAACTTTTGGCATTTTAATTAATTTCCCTTTTACCTTAACATCAATTCGTGTAATATATTTTGTAAGAGACATCAGAAACAAGATCTAAAATGATTTTTGAGCACAAACCCTTGAGTCAAATGTCTTGCATATGTTATTCTAATAAACTTTGTAATGTCGTAACTTTTGATTCGTAATTTGGATTATTATTGAACTTGCTTATTTATTTAGATCTAAATGCGAGTAATTAATAACTTAACAGATCTAGATAAACACAAAAGTTTAGAAAGCCACGCATAAACAAAACAAAATAATAAAGAAAATATGCAGTGTAAATATAACTGTTAGTAATTTAATATTTGTATTTATTTAGAAAAAAGAAACAAATCTATTGTCAATATAGGAAATAAAAGATGAATATTAGACTGAATGGGGAAAAAATGAGGAAGGGAAACTGAAATGATACTTTGAACAAAAGGATAAACATATATTTTGAGAGGGTAACATTAGAGCATACTTTTTAATTATAGCGTGTTTTTTATTTAATAGATATTTTAATTAGAATGTGTATTTTATTAAATTAATAAAAATAACATATTTTATTATGCTACCAAGCAATTAATTATGAAGGAGTCTTTTTTTTTCTTTTTTCATACTTTGTAGAGTAAAAAGTGGATCAAAACCCTAAATTCAGTCCTTTCTCTTTCTCATCATCAAGTCAATTAAACAACTACCTTCACCTCTTTATATTTTAAACAAACACTTGGATTTAGATTAACAAAATTGATAATCGGCAACCTCAATCATTTTTACATAAAAGCCATCTCTAAAAACACCAATGTGAGGGAATATTTTTTGACTCACTCAACCGTTGAGGCTAACGTCTGAAAACAAAAGAAGGGGAGTAATTCACTAGACCTCATGGTCTAACTCTCGCTTTTCAAAAACTAAAACCATTTTCAGGTAAAAGCTTTGGATTGGGGTTTCATCTGATGAAGATGGAAATAGGTGGCGTTGTAGAAGAGGTATAGCCTAGTGGAGGCTTGTAGTTCACTCTCGGGCTTCCTGTAGCATCTCAGTTGTGAAGGTGTTTATCCGTTGTGTATCTAGAGTTGAGAATGATGTATTTAGTATACTTTGGGACCGTTTTTGATTGTAATGTTATGATTTATGTTTTATTGAATTTGGGTTGTTACAGTATGTTTAATTAAGGTGTGGCTAAATACACTTTTACATATTATTAAATACACCTCTACCGTAATACATGGTTTAATTCGATTCTGACATTTAAAAAAAGCTACATATAACATTACCCTTAATAAAGTTGTGAACCTAAGTACTTAATACTTTATATGTCTTGTTTGGAAGTAGGATATAGAACTATAAAGTATTTAAAATTTACCTTTATCTTTAAAGATATATTTATTGATTTCGAGAAAATGAAAATGGGTTTTTGTTGAAAATGTTTTTGAAATGCTAGTGGTTGAAGTTAAACTACAAGTTCAAAAGTCTTTCTTTCTAGAAGGATTAACGTAGATTTTCCGTACACCATCATTGAAAATTATTCCAATTTTAGGAATGATGTGCCAGAAAAATTTCATCATTTTTAGTTACATATTGAGGGAGATATGACGATTTTAAGTTAGGTCTTCCATTCTGCCAGATTCTGATTTCTTGCACACCAGTCTTGGTTTGAGTGTTTGAGACCCCAAATATGTAAAACATTGAAAAAGGGGCTGTGAACTCACACATCTCAGATTGTAGCAAAACCCACATGCATGTAGTCAAAACATCAAGTTCTTGAGTTCTAGATGTATGGCTTAAGGATTATCACCATTTGTTTGACATAACATGTCTTTGGTGATTAATCTACCATGAAAAGGGTCTATTAAGGCCCCTTTATCCAGAAACTCAAGGGTTACAAAATAAGATGAGAAAAAGATGGAGAAATGACAAGAAAAGGAAGAAAAAATGAAGAAGAACACAAGAGGGATGAGTTTTACCTCTTCTAGTGTTGATGTTTACCTTCCAAGCCTTCAAAATCGAATTCCTTGTGTGGATGGAGGCTGAATTCGGCCAAGAGAGGGGAAGAGAGAAAATTAGGGTTGTTTGAATGTAGAGAGAGAGAAGAGGGTGGAAAATGAGAGGGTTTCTTGAGAATATGAGAGTTTTAATTGTTGTGGGTTATGGGTCATGTGTTAAGGCCGAATTTTTGGGCCTAATACTGATTTATTTATTTATTTTTTTCTTCTTAAAATGCTAATTAATATTGTATAATTATACCTCTTATGTAATTTATATAAAAAGGTTGATTTAAAGTAGTTTACATCTCATTTATCTACTTAATTTTTGGTTTATTTATTTAAAGTTTTAAAATTTACTTTCGGGTATATATAAACTATATATTTACTCCTCTTATTATTAATATAGTTATAATTAAATGTTAACTGTTCCAATCGGCATTTTATAAGACAGCTTAAGCAGTTCCGTGTGGTAACAAGATTTTCTCAGTGTACTGTTGGAATTCTTAGGAAACTAACCCTTAGCCATCAATATTAAGTCCTTATGAGTTATTCCTACTTGTTAAGACATGTATTATGCTATTCAGTTGCTAACCTGAGTGGTTTTGGTTTGACGGGTGTCACAGTCTCCCCTTGTTAGAAGAATTTCGTCCCGAAATTCGTTGATTGCTAATTCCCGTCTGATCCTTTGCAAATAGGTGAGGGTACTTACGTTTCATGTAATCTTCTCGTTCCCATGTATACTCAGGTCCATGCCTCGAATTCCAACGAACTTTTAAGATCGGGATCTTACTACGTCTTGTTCGTTTGACTTCTTGATCGAGGATTTCAATTGGTTCTTCTATGAAGTGTGATCGCTCGTTGACCTGAATATCCTCTAGGGGTAGAACCAATGATTCGTCACTTAGGCATTTCTTAAGGTTTGACACATGGAACGTATCGTGGATGGCACTTAGCTCTTGCGGTAAATTGAGTTTATATGCTACTGGACCAATCCTTTCAATTATTTCAAAGGGGCCAATATACCTCGGACTCAGCTTACCTCTTTTTCCGAAGCGTACTAATCCTTTCCAAGGCGATACTTTTAGAAGCACTTTATCTCCCACTTGGAATTCTAATGGCTTCCTGTGGTTATCTGCGTAACTCTTCTGACGATCTCTTGCGGCCTTGATTCTGTCCTTAATAATTGCGATCTTGTCAGTAGTCTCTTGAACGATTTCAGGCATAGTCAACTGTCTGTCGCCAATTTCCAACCAACTAAGTGGGGATCTACACTTGCGTCCATATAAGGCTTCATACGGTGCACACTGGATGCTGGTATGATAACTATTGTTGTAGGAGAACTCCACTAATGGTAGGTGAGTATCCCAATTTCCACCAAAATCTATCACACATGCACGCAACATATCCTCTAACGTTTGTATAGTTCTTTCTGACTGGCCGTCCGTTTGAGGATGGTAGGCAGTGCTCAGATCCAAACGCGTACCCAAAGCTTTCTGGAGTGATCGCCAAAACCGTGACGTGAAACGACTATCTCTTTCCGAGATGATGGAAATAGGAACTCCATGACGCATAACGATTTCATTGACGTAACTTGTGCAAGTCTTTCTATCTTATAATCTTCCCGAATAGGAAGAAAATGCGCAGATTTCGTAAGTCGGTCCACTATAACCCATATTGCGACGTGCCCTTTCCTAGTCCTGGGTAGCTTAGTTACGAAATCCGTAGCTATTTGTTCCCATTTCCATTGGGGAATCTTGGGTTGTTGCAGTAGACCAGATGGTTTCTGATGTTCGGTCTTAACTTTTGCACAATTAAGCACTTGCTTACGTACAAAGCAATGTCTCTCTTCATACCCGGCCACCAGTAGTATTCCTTTAGATCTTTGTACATCTTATCAGCTCCTGGGTGAATCGAATATCTTGATTTATGGGCTTCATCCATAATTGTTGATCGTAGGCTATTAACCTTTGGTATCCAAACTTTGTCTTCAAAGTAACGTACCCCATCTGACCTTGTTTTAAATTTAAGTTCCCATTGATGTAGGGCCTCTTCCTTCAAGTTCTCTGCTTTCAACGCTTCTTCCTGAGCTTCAAGAATTTGTGTCTTTAGGCTCGTCTGAACGAACGCACCCATTGCTCGTACCCTTGACGGTTTCACCCTTTCCTTCATGCTTAGTGCGTCGGCTACCACATTAGCCTTGCCTGGATGGTACTTTATTTCACAGTCATAGTCACTAAGCAGTTCAACCCATCTTCTTTGTCTCATATTAAGCATTTTCTGGTCAAGGATATGTTGAAGGCTTTTATGATCGGTGTAGATGGTGCATTTCGTGCCGTAAAGATAATGTCTCCAAATCTTGAGTGCAAACACTACGGCTCCCAATTCTAGATCATGAGTAGTATAGTTCTTCTCATGAGCTTTAAGTTGCCTCGAAGCATATGCAATGACTTTGTCCTTCTGCATCAATACACACCCCAAACCTTGGTGTGATGCATCGCAGTAGACTACGAAATTTTCCGCGCCTTCTGGCAACGCCAGAATTGGTGCATTACACAACCTATGCTTGAGTGTTTGAAATGCTTCTTCTTGTTTCTCTCCCCAAATTAACTTCTTATCCTTTTGGGTTAGGGCCGTTAGTGGTTGCGCAATTTTTGAGAAATTCGCAATGAATCGCCGGTGATGGCCTGCTAAACCGAGAAATTGACGGATTTCTGTCGGGGTCTTCGGGGCTTCCCATCTCTTGATGGCCTCAATTTTTACCGGATCTACATGAATTCCCTTCTCATTAATCACGTGGCCAAGAAATTGTACCTCTCGAATCCAAAATTCGCATTTGGAGAACTTTGCATACAATTTCTAGTCTCTGAGCAATTCTAGTATCAACTTTAGATGTCGCTCATGATTCTCCTTGCTTTACGAGTAAATTAGTATATCATCTATGAACACGATCACGAACTCGTCCAGGTACGGTCTACAGACCATGTTCATTAAGTCCATGAAGACAGCTGGTGCATTGGTTAGCCCGAAAGGCATAACCAGGAACTCGTAATGGCCGTATCGAGTCCTAAACGCCATCTTGGGAACATCCTCTTCACGGACCCTCATTTGATGATATCCAGATCGAAGATCAATTTTTGAAAAGTAGGTAGCACCTTGGAGTTGGTCGAACAGGTCGTCGATTCGGGGAAGAGGGTATCGGTTCTTGATAGTCATCTTATTGAGTTCTCTATAATCGATGCACATCCGCAAGGATCCATCTTTCTTTTTAACGAAAAGAACTGGTGCACCCCATGGCGAAGAGCTAGGTCTTATAAGTCTTTTGTCGAGCAGCTCCTGGAGTTGTCTTGATAATTCCTGCATTTCCGATGGGGCCAAACGGTACGGTGACTTAGCCACAGGTGCAGCTCCAGGAACTAAGTCGATGTGGAATTCGACTTGTCTTGACGGGGGTACTCCTGGTAGCTCATCCGGGAATACCTCGGGAAAATTCCGAACTACAGGAAAATCCTGAATGCGTTTCTCTTTCATTTCCTTAACTATAACATGAGCCAAAAACGTGATGCATTCCTTTCTCAAGTACTTCCGCATCTTCATACACGTCACTAACTTAAAGTTCTTTTCGGACTTCTCTCCATGTACGACGAGTGTTTCGCCCTCTGGTAGTGGAATTCGAATGATCTTTTCGGAAAAACATATGTCTACCCGGTTTTTGGATAGCCAATCCATGCCCACGACTATGTCAAAGCTTCCTAGCTCAATTGGAATAAGGTCTATACTAAAGCTCTTATTAGCTAAGTTTAAAGTACAGTCCGTAATTACGTCTCTGACCTTAACTACCTGCCCATTAGCAAATTCAATAACGTAGACCTCTTTCAAATTTTGGGGTTTCAAATTAATTTTTGCCCTAAACTCTAGTGATACAAAGCTCCTATCCGCTCTAGAATCAGATAGTGTTGATGCATAGTTCTAAGGCATAGTTTCAAACAGGAATTTGGTCATATTTTTGACACCAGTTCTACTCAACTAGGTTATGAATATCATATGGTATGTCTACAACTAATCATTAGAGCATATAAATATAGCAACATACAGTAACTTCAAAATCATGCGTTTCAAAACACTTTGTTCAAACAAACACGGTTCAACCATCACATAGGTTCAATAAGCAACAAAATGTTTTCCCCAAAAGATACCTAGTACTTAGAGTTCTAAATAGTAAGCTACATGCCACCAAAATAAGTTTCCAAGTTTAATCATCAAAAGTAGTCAAAAGTTCTTTCACTAACGCCACTTTCTTGGAACCATTTCTTCACAACTATCCATAATGCATCAATACCAAGCGTGCTATTGTAAGTGCCTAAGATATGCAAGGTTTATGCCGACACACACAAAATCATGCTTTCAAAATTTTAAGTAGAAAATTTATTTTAAGCATACTTCCATTATGACCAACCCGAGTCTCTCATTATATTTACCCGAATTAAACATAGGTGATCAGGCTTTGTTTAATTGAGGTATAATAATGTGACATTCGACTTGGTTATATTAGCAATATACTTCAGATTTTAGACAATCATTTCGAAAACCGTTTTGAAAATAGTTTGCGTTATGGTTGGGTTATAGTTTGTGGTTCCCATAAGAAAACCAGCATTCTCTATAACCTTAGGCTCTGATACCAAATCTGTCACACCCCGCTAAAGCGGAAACACGAGGTATAACAGTGTAGGGTTTCATTTCCAAGGTAACAGACAACACCAACCACAAGTTTAATACAATAGTATGAAATATTACAATACAACGTCTTCAACCAAAAAGTTCCAAAAAGAAAACGACGGATACAAAAATTAATAATAGAAATTTTTAAGGTTCTTGATGTTGATGTCATCAACCAAAATACACCCTACGTGCCTTCACTTACTTCTTATTCCCTGAAAAGCATGTTTAAAACGAAAAGGTCAACTACAAAGAGTTGGTGAGTTCACATGTTTTTCATATCCAAACAGTTTTCAACCAAAGGTTATTTTCGTAAGTCTTTTGTCACGACAAGCTTTAAATTTAAATCTTATGAGTACACATTACAATAAATGACTTTCGCAAGATATATGATTGTTGAGCCACTACTAAGCCTCCGACAACTTACGCCCCGCGGACTACCTCAGAGGTGGTATGATGGCCACATGAGTAGAACATTATTACCAGATAAAGTGCACCCCTACTCGTCAGTTTAAGGTGGGTTTGTCAAACCAAATAGCGCTATCCACAAATATCACCGGCTCGTTATGAGTTAATAAGTAGTGTACCTATTGGGGACTTAACATTTTTATTATCACTCAACATATCTTTGTCACTTATGTAAAGTTGTACATTCATTTGTACTCATTTCTTAAATCACAAATATCCATAATTTTACTATCATGGATCATTTAGCATTTTAAAATCATAACATGCTTTTCACCCCAAACATTTAAACAAGTAAAACGGGGCTGTGAAAACTCACAACGTTGAAATAATAGTAACATGCTTTTCACCCCAAAACGTATAAAATAGTAAAAAGGGGCTGCGAAAACTCACGATGTTCCGCAAGGATGTCCAAGGGTTGCCGCACGGATGCACAGTTTCTCGATCCTAGGTCCTTCCTAAGGAGTGAAACACATCATCAGTTTCGGTCTAACTCTTATGGCTAAAGCATTGCCTTTATCATCAGTAGGATATAGAACTATAAAGTATTTAAAATTTACCTTTATCTTTAAAGATATATTTATTGATTTCGAGAAAATGAAAATGGGTTTTTGTTGAAAATGTTTTTGAAATGCTAGTGGTTGAAGTTAAACTACAAGTTCAAAAGTCTTTCTTTCTAGAAGGATTAACGTAGATTTTCCGTACACCATCATTGAAAATTATTCCAATTTTAGGAATGATGTGCCAGAAAAATTTCATCATTTTTAGTTACATATTGAGGGAGATATGACGATTTTAAGTTAGGTCTTCCATTCTGCCAGATTCTGATTTCTTGCACACCAGTCTTGGTTTGAGTGTTTGAGACCCCAAATATGTAAAACATTGAAAAAGGGGCTGTGAACTCACACATCTCAGATTGTAGCAAAACCCACATGCATGTAGTCAAAACATCAAGTTCTTGAGTTCTAGATGTATGGCTTAAGGATTATCACCATTTGTTTGACATAACATGTCTTTGGTGATTAATCTACCATGAAAAGGGTCTATTAAGGCCCCTTTATCCAGAAACTCAAGGGTTACAAAATAAGATGAGAAAAAGATGGAGAAATGACAAGAAAAGGAAGAAAAAATGAAGAAGAACACAAGAGGGATGAGTTTTACCCCTTCTAGTGTTGATGTTTACCTTCCAAGCCTTCAAAATCGAATTCCTTGTGTGGATGGAGGCTGAATTCGGCCAAGAGAGGGGAAGAGAGAAAATTAGGGTTGTTTGAATGTAGAGAGAGAGAAGAGGGTGGAAAATGAGAGGGTTTCTTGAGAATATGAGAGTTTTAATTGTTGTGGGTTATGGGTCATGTGTTAAGGCCGAATTTTTGGGCCTAATACTGATTTATTTATTTATTTTTTTCTTCTTAAAATGCTAATTAATATTGTATAATTATACCTCTTATGTAATTTATATAAAAAGGTTGATTTAAAGTAGTTTACATCTCATTTATCTACTTAATTTTTGGTTTATTTATTTAAAGTTTTAAAATTTACTTTTGGGTATATATAAACTATATATTTACTCCTCTTATTATTAATATAGTTATAATTAAATGTTAACTGTTCCAATCGGCATTTTATAAGACAGCTTAAGCAGTTCCGTGTGGTAACAAGATTTTCTCAGTGTACTGTTGGAATTCTTAGGAAACTAACCCTTAGCCATCAATATTAAGTCCTTATGAGTTATTCCTACTTGTTAAGACATGTATTATGCTATTCAGTTGCTAACCTGAGTGGTTTTGGTTTGACGGGTGTCACACCACGCCCCTATGCCAACGGATTTATATCAAATAACATAAAAGGAATGTATAAAGTCCACTATAAATTTTTACGACAAAATAGTGAAATAATAATCTTGGGACGTATTTGAAAAATTACGCATATTTTGGTGGGTTTTTTTTAAAATAAAATTTTAACCGTATACACCTCGACTAATCCCTTAGATCCTTGAAATTAACCACACAAATCTTCCTCCAATGGTCATGACAGATTTTGAACCAGTTAACTCAAGGGAGGGCATATAGTTAAAAGGCATACGAGTGAGGAGGGGGCGTTAAGAAATGAGGCAGTATGTGAGTGAACATGAAGTACGAATAACAACTCTCATACGATTATTGCCAATAAGCAACAACTCATAACTCAAAAGATGGTGCTTCGAAATAGAGGAATCAGAGGCAAAAAGTATTTCATTAAGATCCACAAAATAGAAGTGTAAAAAGAAGTCGACTCGGTCCCATCTCATTTTGGCAACGAGGGCCCAAACGGATGGGAAATTGATGAATTTCGACTATATTTATGGGTATTAATTATGGGTCCCATTTTTATAAAATGCTATTATAAAGCCAGGATGCACAAGAGAGTGAAGCTACAAGCATATATACCACTTAAACTTGTTTCTATTCACTTCACAAGTTGAATGTTCAAATACATGCAGCCTTGATCAAGCAATAACAATCAAAAGTAAGTGTTGCAAGTCCAGAACTATGATGATTCGAGTTCGACAAATATATGACATGATTTGCAGACCTATCTCTTTGTGGGATGGATATACTTGTATGTTTTTATTTGTTTCTTGAACTATTATGTGCAGTGTCCACAAGTGTGTGCAGTTCAAACTCCAATAAGCTGGAAAAAATAAAGGAAGAAGGCCAAGAGAATTGGCTACCGGAAGCATGTCGACTACCAGAAACCCCAACAGAGTCCATGGAGTTCCTCGGGAGGTCATGGAGTGTTTCGTCTGTGGAAATCTCAAAAGCCCTTTCCCACACTTACATGGAACCTAAGCATCTTGAAAACCCCAACTCCAACTCCAACTCCAACTTATTTTGCTATGTTGACGGGAGTTCATCACTCTCAGGAGAACATGTAAGATCCCAATGAGACCAACATTTTTTTTCCATTTTCTTGCTTACTAGAAATGGTACCTTACCAGTTGTTCTTAAGATAAGCATAATGTAAAAAGTTGTTTCATTCAGTAAACCTACATATATTTCATTTTATTTGCAGCCGCCGCCTCAGCCTCAATCATTAGCAAAAGAAGACAGCCCACCAGTTTCTCCTAGAAAAAGTGATGAAATGAAGGTTAGTATTGAGTTAATCATTATGTATGTATATTAGCTATTTTTTAAAATTGCTTTGTTGGGATTCATGAGTTTTCATGGTCAGATGTACCCATAGTTTTCTGCTTTACAGAATCAGGGGAAAAAAGCAATCTGCTAACAAGACTCTGAAAATGATCAACTTTATTAACTAGAACAACTTTTGCAATTGCTTTTGAACCCCAATTAATTAACACTATTTTATTGAGCTATGCATTGAGTAACACAGAATAATAAGTTGTAAACATGACGTAGAATAACTATGCTCTAAGTTATAAGACTCCTGCAACTAGCATAACTAGGAATTTTGACAAAATAAAAAAGGTACATTGAGTGCAACTAGGACAATTAATACTCATGTTGAAATTGCACCATGATTCAACTAATCGAAATTGTATAGTTTCATCGTCATCTACGAAAAGAAGCCTAGTTTTATGTATGTGACAGAAATATTATCATAACCATGGTGCTTCTCATGAAGTGGCATTCACCAACAAACAGAGATATGCTGTGCAATATCCAACTCTTTAGCATATTATTTGGCTTTTGAGTACTATTCAGTTACAGTTTAATCTGTTGCAGGAATTGTTTCTTATTCATCAAGCTCTGAACCAAGATTTTGTTTCTAGCCCTCAATTGCTCAAAAATGGGGTATGTATATACGCTAGTTTGACCTAGCCTCATCTCGTCAACTATCAACATCTTCAATTCTTCATCATAACTAACTAATTCTAATTTACCAATCTTTATTCTACAGCTTTACAGGAACATTATGAGAGGAAGGACAATGGGTAGATGGATAAAAGATCAGAAAGAGAGAAGGAAGCATGAGGTTAGAACACACAATGCTCAACTGCATGCAGCAGTATCGGTGGCAGGGGTTGCTGCTGCTGTGGCTGCTCTTACTGCTTCATTAAGCATAAACGCCACTAACAAGGAACAAACAGCACATTCAAAAGCATCGAATGCAATAGCATCAGCAGCAGCTCTAGTGGCTTCACATTGCATAGAGATTGCAGAGGACATGGGAGCTGAGCATGAGCAGATATTATCAGCTGTCAATTCTGCAACTACTGCAAGGACTAATGGTGACATAATGACCCTAACTGCAGGAGCAGCCACTGGTAATACTTGTTTTTTTGAAATGTCAATCATTTAGACACTCATTGAATGCATCTATTACAAATGAAAATAAAGGAAATACTTTTTAACCAACGCTTGCGGAGGACTACATATGATAATATATATATATATATATATATTACAGCATTGAGAGGAGCTGCCACATTACGAGCGAGGCTGCAAAAGGGAGCTACAACCATGGCTTTGGCTGAGGAACAGGGTGAAGAAGGCAAAGATTTAAATGTCTTGGCAGCATTGAACTTTGTTTCTAAAGGAGGAGAACTTTTAAAGCTTACGAGGAAAGGTAATTTTATAGAAACCAAGTAAGACAGGCATGTATAAGTTTTGGAAAAAGATTTAACTATTATGTGATTGTTTATACAGGAGCTCTTCACTGGAAGCAAATTTCCTTCAAGGTCGATACAAAATGGCAGGTGATTGTCAATAATGTTATAAAGAATACTCTAAGATACTCCATCAATTATAAATTAAGCTCCAATATTGGAGATGGAGATACAAGTCCAACTATTCTTTCACTTCTCCATAATACCTCAATTTTGGCATCACGCTAGCATAGATGTGGGCAACGAATTGTACACCACCATAATAGATATCATGCTTAGAAACTATTGATTTTCCGTTTTCGTAAGTGGCATGAAATTTTTATATATATATTTTTTAGAACGAGGATGATGTGTACATTTGATATGGGGGTAGAGGGAGTACCAAAAATAGGAGTTGTAATAAACAGGATTTCTTTAAAAAGTTTTGGAAACTTCAACGGTCATCAAGAAATTTAACCTCTTTCACAGTTCAATTGCCATATTACAGAAGGTTAGTACAAAATTCTTATTTGTTATGGTATTTATTTTACTAACAATTAATAGTTATCATTACCAATAGGTGGTAGCAAAAATGAAAAGCAAGCACATGGCAGGAACTTTTACAAAGAAAAAGAAGTGTAAGACTATAATAATATCATAGTCATAAAGTTTATAGTGTACCTTTTGCTTCATCTGAAAGTAGCATTGCTACTCTTGCAGGCGTAGTCTCTGGAGTATGTGAAGATGTTCCAGCATGGCCTGGAAGAGAGATGGATGATAGCAATGAACAGAGGCAATATTTCGGGATAGAAACCTCCGAAAGAATAATACAGTTTGAATGCAGCAGTAAAGATGAAAAACAGAAGTGGATAGAGGGCCTGCAGCATTTGTTGAATTGCCGAGCCAATATGGCATGGTTTACATAGTCGAGTATGTATTGAATTTGTAGAAAAGCTGACATGGCCCATGGGCTTAAAAAGCTAATCAAGAACATCTCGGTCATCAAGTTTGCATGGAACCAAACAAGGCAAAGATGATTGCATTGTTGAAATTGTACAGTGAGTGGATTACATGTACAGTGAGTGGTTGTGTTTACAATTTGGAGTGTAAATATTTATTCAATTTAGGGATTTATTTGCACATGCAGGACATCGATTTTCAATACAAACTCTATAGATGGATCTGATCAATACTTGATGACTATCCAGCTTCTATGCCAACGAGGTTTCCTCACTCTAGTTCTTTCATGAAGTCCATGTTATCGACAAAAACCTGCAACATATAAAATGTAAAAGAAGGGGGTAAGAAACAGTTAAAGAACATTGTTAAAATCTGCTTCAAGTTTTCAAATGATAGATGACACTATTGATAAATAATTCAGTGTGATATCACCAAATTTGAACTACCGAATAAATTGATAAGAACAATAGAACCAACTGACAAATCCAAATATAGAGGGAACACTTAAGCTCGTCGCAGTGACCAGACGCACCACAGAGCTCGTCGGCTTGCAGACGCAATTACAAGATTATCTGTTGAACTGATCATTAATGAATGCTGTTAAGACTGCAAGTTATTAATGTGAAGTTTCTCTTAGGGTTTTTCTAATCTCGGCCAACAGCCCACTTGTGTAAAATAGAAATCTATTGTCTCTCTTTGTATGTAATTAAACCTTTCGAAAATAACAAACCAATTTACAAATGCCAACAGGATGACTTCAAGTAATACTCGAAGTCATCCTCAACAATAGACAAGATTTATTCTATCTCTATATTATATGATGATAAGGACAGTCCCCAATGATCCAATGTAATATAATTGGAAAAGAAAATTATGCTAACACGATTATTATAGAATAATCCTACTTCTAGCATTATTATGTACACAGCCTCCCATACTACCCTGAGTTCGTTGTCAAACTTAAATATAAGAAGTAATGTAAGTGAAGGAAAAAACAAAATCCAGCCCCCCTTGTTTCACCTATGTTATTCCACATCTCATAGATTGGAGAACATTCACAATATGAGACTGAGTGGTTGCCTGGGTTCCAGATCTAAGCAAGGTCGTAGAGAAACTCCTATAACACAATTGCATCAACATAGGTCAGCAGTCTCGGGTTTCTTCAAACCTCCCACGCTGATAGTAAACAAGAAATATCACCTTAACTTGACTAACTCATGAAATAATTGCTTCCATTCACCTTCATAAAAGCTAGCAAAAAATATAGAACTAGCAACATAAAGATGGGTTACCATATTAACCTACGTATCAATAAAGAAAAGAATCAAAACTACAAGCAGAGGCAATCAGCTAGAGTAGAGTCGACGGATTTTGTGGAGCCTGGCACTAAAATAGTTGCGCAACATCTAGAGGTGAAGAGTTGACAATGGCTACAACAAAGATCATGAAAAAATATAGTTGACTTCTTCAATAGACTACAAAAAGAAAAGAGAGGAAAAAGCAAACATGTTCACCAACAGTCAAGTACAACTGATACTGAAGGTTATATGCTTTCACGGCATCTCAACCTCAAAACATTCAGCTCAGATTCTATATCAAACAGAAACTACTTGTTTCTTTCAGTATAACAAGTGATTTTATAGCTGTATGGCATTCAAATGTATCAGTAGAACGCAAGGATGACGATGATTTATACCCAATATCACAGCTAAAGCCTAAGGTTAAATTTATAGGGTACCTCCATCTACTTGCTCAATCTTTTAAATCTGTAAGGTTAACTAGACAATCACCATGAAAATAACATCAAATCATGTACCAAAGATATGAAACATAGCACATGGTATAAAAGATAAATTTCCATTCTAACAGTGGAAAAAGACTGAAAACTTGCCGATTTCCAACCATCTGGATCCACGCAGGCAGTTATCTTTGTGTTTAGAACAGGCAAAGGACCAGGTTCGAGGACTATGTCTCCACCAAACAGTTTAGCAACTTCTGCAGTCTTATACACATCATCGGTCCCTATTGCAATCTTGTTAATATAAAACACGTACCTTGTTAAAATAGAACTGGTTAAAACTTTGTGAATTTTCATTTTCTGCAGAATTTAGCTAAAGATATAAAGGAAGTTTGATGATTCACCTGTCCATAACCATTTCCTGTGTCATATTCTGTGACGCCATAGTTGTATGTCAACTCCAGAACAGCACTTTCTTCAGAGCCATAACCCATCATGGCTATTGTGTACTGAAAAGAAAAGTATTGCACCAAATAGATGACTTCATACGGACCTCAAAAAGTCATCTTCAATAACAGACATTGGGATAAAATGGGAATGAAAAGAACTAAATACATATTTTCTATGCTAGGAAATTCATTATTTGCAAGAAAAAGAAGAGAGAAAATGAATGGAACAGAATAAGAAGCCTGTAGATTTCACTGCAAGTGCTGCCTTTTTATTTCTCTTTTAAACCTGAATAAATTCCATTCAAGTTCCGACAGATTCCATTATGTGAACCAAGCGCCACCTAAATCTTTATTATCGTAAATCATATTTGATTGGAAGCATGAACTACAAAGTTATTACTCCCTCCATAAACCATGGAATATATTTTTAAAAATATGAGTATATCAAAGATGCATGACCACAAATGTTACCTATTTGAAGGATCGTTCCTAATGGAAAATAAAATGAACTATCAAACAAAACGTCACAAAAATTGCATCTTTAGGGGAATCGTTCCAACATAAAATTAATATCCATGCCTTCACGATATGCCTTCAACCTGATCTTGGGATCAAGAAGACAGATAGACTCCTTGCAGGTTCTCACATAGATGGATATACGCAATTGAAGTGCTGATGCCCATGTATCATAAATAAAAATGTTATTTTAAACACAATTTTAAAGAAAAGAGATATCAAAATATCTATTAAACGTTACAAAAATAAAGATGAGGGAGGTCCTGTGAGAGGAAGGTTAACAAAAATAAAGTTTTTTTGCAATACTCGGCGTTGGGCTTCAAGACCTACTTGTGTACATGGTCATTTTTAACAGCAAACTTCCTCAGCTGGAGTTTGGATATACTCATCGTTATCGTCACCTTGTTCGACCCTGTCGAGGTTATTCGTAATATTGAAATCTCAAAAGAATCAGAGAATGAAAAAGGAACAGGGATTTTGAAAACAAGTTGTTCTTCATATCCTCCTTTCCACAGTAGATTGATGTATTTACATTGTTAGATCCTAACTACCTGCAACTACTAACTGTAACCAACTTCTTAACGACTTTAGCGGCTAACCACGGGTCCACCTACCACTAGTCTTCAGCCGGAGGGGTTCCTTGAACAAAAATGCCGGGACACAGGCTCCCGAAGATGGAAGCCCAGCGAATGTCATCTAGCTGATGGAAATCGCTCAGGTCAGCAAGGACTCACTCACCTACTCTTTATCTAGTACTTACTTCTATGTACTGAAATAAAAAGGCGACCTGCCACGCCGGGCTATAATAATACACTATTACTCGTTATATAACAACCGATACAACAAATCTAACAACACCCCTCAAGATGGACTAGCAAGGATATCATGAAGAGCCATCTTGGTCATAAGAGGTAGTAAATTGGACTTCGGTAATGGCATAGCAATAATACTAACAAATTGAAATTGGATGTATATTGACATCGGCTTAATAGTCGACTCGTTCAGGAACCTTATTACGAATAAAATGGCATTCACTTTTGGATGTGTTAGGTACCCTTGTGAAAGATCGGGTTAAATGTTAATTGAAAGGTCGGATTGTTGTCACTGAACACCTAGGTAGAGCATGAAGAATAACCCCAAAATACCATAAGATTTGTTCCAGCCAAACAATCTCACAAGTGACAGTCACTATGAGGACCTTGACCTGTTATTTCTACTAGTGTCTTTAAATACTTAATTATGTTTGTTGACGACTTTTCTCGTGCAACATGGGTTATCTTGCTTAAGTCATGTAATTATGTCTTCTCCATCTTTTGTACATTTTTGCTTATTTCAAAACCCAATTTGTGAAGATTTGTTGCAGCCAAACAATCTCACATGTGACAGTCACTATGAGGACCTTGACCTCTTATTTATACTAGTGGCTATAAATACTTTATAATGTTTGTTGACGACTTCTCTTGTGCAACATGGGTTATCTTGCTTAAGTCACGTAATTATGTCTTTTCCATCGTTTGTAAATGTTTGCTTATGTCAAAACCCAATTTGATGTCTCCATTATAACATTTTGATCCGATAATGCAAAAGAATAGTTCTCTTTTAATTTTACAAGTTTCTTATCCGATCATCGTACTATACATGTATTATCATATAATGTAGTACAATGTTTTTGCGGTTATTACAACTAATTATTTGGTAAACCATAAGCCCTCTTCTGTCCTTGAAAAGAAGATACCTTTTTCCATTGTCTTTCCAAAGGACACTTCTATTTGTGAGGCTCCTAACATATTTGGATGTGTCTCTTTTTGTTCGTGATTATCGTCCGAGGCATAATAAACTTGCAACACATGCCATCAAGTGTGTGTTCCTGGGTATTCACATGTCCATTAAGGCTAGCATTAATATAGTCCAGCATTTCGTAGATATTTAACTTGCACTAATGTCATCCTTGGTGAATCGAGTCCCTTCTTCGTCAAACCTACATGTACAAAGCATTTTCAAACGCAAAGGAGCCAAACTTGTAAATTGTGTAAATTTCACCATCCTTGTTTAATTGTGATTGTTTTCACATTAAATTCTCATTCAATTATATCTCTCAACAAATACTAAAAAAAATCTAGCTTCACTTTTTATGGTCAAATTTGTTTTTTTCCTAATAAGTAATAAGCCACGAAACAAACAAGACTAAGGGGGTGTTTACCTATGACTTAATGGGCTTAATGAGTTTAACAGCTTATTCGCACAACCAAAATAGGGTGTTTACTTATGGCTTATTTGCACAAATGTTGACTTATTCGCACAAATGAAAATGCTATGTTGTCCACATTCAGCCCAAAAATAGACATCCTGATAGGAAATGAACACAAAGAATACTCAAGGCCAAGGGTTTACTGTATTGATTGAAAGGAAAATTACAGAGAAATAAAAGGAAATCAGAGAGATGAACCAAAATGGCTATCTCTACTGCCCAAGCTCTCTAGCCAAAAGGAAATACAAAATAGGTAGGAAAATGCATACCACCTCTTCTAACAGAATGTTTATTTATAACTAACCCTTCCCTCCTCAAGTCATGCATAGTCATGCATGTGTAATTGATTGGCTATCCACCGTACACGTGTCCTCCTTTGCTCTTCCTTCTTACGTATACTTTCCGAGGCTTGGACTGGGAATTAGATAGGCCCTCTAGTTCAGTGGGTTGATCCTCAAGTATTGGACCGTTGCTATCAATGCCGCCCTCGTGAAGATCAGGTCAAGCCTAAAGAGGGGAAATTGGCGTATAATTGCAAGAGCATCCTCCCATGTGGCATTATCGACACTGCTATCCGTCTATTGAATGAGCCATTACTCAAAGCAGACTCCCTGTTTGATAATTGAATGGATGGCAAGGCATTTGAGTGGGTGGGGGGAAGCAGTAGAGTCCATCTCCATGCCCATAGGGAGAGATGGTTCGACGGTATGGTTACCAACAACCCGTTTAACGAGAGAGACATGGAAAATTGGGTGAATACGAGCAGAATCCGGAAGTTGAAGTTTGTAGGCAACCGACCCGACTTTAGCAATAACAGAAATGGCCCGTACTATCGAGCGGCTAGCTTTTAATTAATCCGACAGACGACCGATTGTTGGCGGTGTGGACATAGTTTAAGAAACACCCGGTCCCAACAGCAAAGTCCACATCTCGTCTATGTTTGTCCGCCATAGACTTCATTCGAGCTTGTGCCCGAGTCAAATGATACTTGAGTTGTTTAAGCGCCTCATCACGATCGGACAGATCCTGGGCCACCAAATCACAGTTGATTTCTCCAGGAATAAATTGTAAGACGGACGAAGGAGGTCGACCGTAAACAATATCAAATGGGGTTGTATTGGTGGACACATGGTAGGCCGTGTTATGCCAAAATTCAGCCCAAGGGGGCCAATAGGACCACATTTTAGGTTATTCGTCAGCGAAGCAAAGGAGATAAGTTTCCAAGCTACGGTTGACCACTTCGGTCTGTCCATCGGTTTCGGGGTGGTACGCGGAACTAAACTTGAGATGGCTGCCTTGAAGCGAGAATATCTCCTGTCAAAATTTGTTGAGAAAAAGAGGATCATGGTCACTTAGAACGATCTTAGGAATACCATGGAGACGAATGACTTCGCGAACAAACACATCGGCGAGGTGACGGGCGGTGATCAGATGTTTTAAGGCGATAAAATGGCAATATTTAGAGAGCATATCGACGACCACCAAGATGACGTCGAAACCCTTGGATTTTGGCAGACCCGTGATGAAATCCAAGGAGATGTCATCCCAGACTGCATTTGGGATGGGCAGGGGCCGAAAAAGCCCAGCAGGGGCGGTAGTAGCGGACTTATATTGTTGGCAAGTGTCACATGCCTGAACGTATGCCTTGACAGTGTTTGTCATGCCCAACCAATAAACTTGGGAAGCTAAACGTCGGTAGGTTAAAACCGGAGTGTCCCCCAGTTAGACTATTGTGGAAATCGGCCAACAACTTTGGAATCAAACGAGGAATCACAAGCTTTCCTTTGTGAAATAGGCGACCGTTAGATATGGAAAATCCCGGGTGCGAACGAGGGTCCTTAGTGAGATCGGAAACCAATTTTTTAAGTTTCGGGTCAACATCGAATCCTTCCAACACGAAACTATCCATTGAGGGTATGACAATAAAGTTTTAGCTCGTTTCCCTCCCCGATACGAGACAAGGCGTCTGCTGCCCCATTGTCTTTGTCAGGTTTGTAATGAATGGAAAATTGGTAACCCATAAGCTTCGCGATCCAATTTTGTTAGTCGGTCGCCGTGATGCGCTGGTCAAGCAAGTGACGGAGGCTTTTCTGATCAGAAAAGACCGTAAAGTTGCGCCCCAAGAGATAAGGCCGCCAATGATGTATGGAGAGAACAAGAGCCATAATTTCTTTTTCGTAGGCGGACTTGTTAAGATTTTTATCAGATAAAGCCTTACTAAAATAAGCAATCGGCTGTCGAGATTGCATAAGGACAGCCCCTAGTCCTCGGCCAGAAGCGTAACATTCAATTTCGAAAGGCTTGGAAAAATCAGGTAAGGAAAGAACCGGGGTTGTGATTAAGGCCTGTTTTAATTCATCGAAGGCAGATTGGGTTGTAGGACCCCAATGGAACCCATCACGTTTAGTTAATTCCGTGAGAGGTTTAGCGATCTTCCCGTAATCGCATATGAATTTTCTGTAGTAGCCCGTGAGGCCGAGGGAACCGGGGACGGCCTTGACGGTTTTGGGAGTAGGCCATTGCTGAACGTCCGAGACTTCGGAGGGATCCATCGATAAATCTTTACCATCGATGATATGACCTAGGTACTCAACCGATTGACGACCGAATTCTCTAGTTGACAACCTGTGGTGGGTCTGTAACAGCTGAAGGAGTTGAGAAAGGAGTTGTAGATGAGAAGACCAAGTCTGGCTATAAACTAAAATGTCTTCAAAAACGAGTACCCCACGGCGCAATAAGAGGCGAAAAACCTCGTTCATTAAGACCTCGAAGGTAACAGGGGCGTTGGTTAGCCCGAAGGGCATAACCAAAAACTCATAGTGCCCGTTATGAGTTCCAAAAGCCGTTTTCTCAATATCGGACTCTCGTACACGCGCACTTGGTAGAACCCCAACTTTAAATCAATTTTGGAAAAAAATTGGGAGCCAAGTAGATCGTCCAATAGCTCCTCAACGACCGGAATCGGGTACTTGTCCGGGATAGTGGAGTGGTTTAAAGTTCGGTAATCAATACACATTCGCCACGTAGAATCCTTTTTCTTAGTGAGGATTACGGGGCTGGAATAGGTGCTTTGTGTGAGTCCATGATCTTCAACACTTAAAGTAATTGTAACAAGATAAGGAAGGAGAGAACTATTTATTATTAGAAAAGTAAACTAATCTAGAGAGAGAACACAAAAGTGTTTAAGAGCTACATCTTTGTATTATGAACTAATGATTTACAACAATACATGAAATGACCTATTTATAGTCCTTCCCCCTTGTTACAACAAGTAAGCCCAAGCCCATTTACATGTCTAAGCCCATTAGGCCCAAATCCATTACTTTACAAAACTTTCTAATTATTTAGGACAACTTAAATGTCCTAACATTCTCCCCCTAAAGTTTTGGAAAGTAAAATCACTTAAAAGTCTTTACTCCTCTCCCCCTTGATTTTCTTAGAAAAACTTTAGCGGTGCATTCTTCAAAAGTAAGCTCGGCTCCCCCTTGAAAGTTGCTCTTATTCATCATATTTTCAACTTTAAAAAATCGGATCCAATGTACTCCATAACCCCGACTAAATGCACTAAAATCATCTTCAAAGTGTATGCATTTAGTGTAAAACAGAGAATCCGTCGTTGGACCACGAGTTGAGTAAGAATTCGGCTTAAGAGCTTGGTCCGAATTTGCTCGAAGAAGGAACGATAAAAACACGCGCTACTCGGTAGGGATTTCGAGGAATCGTACGCAAATCGATGTCGTGGAGATGAATTTGTGACAAACGAGATGTAGGAGTGATGCCACACTAGTTCCATTAGCAAAATCCACGAATTTTGACGAATTTAACGGAACTTGGACCAAAAATGTTAGAAAACTAACTGGCCACTAACTGGGTCAGTTAGTACTATTCACCATCTTCCAAAAACTCACGAACCATGTACTGTTGATTTTGGCTTCATTTTTCTTTCTATATTTCCATCCAATCAGCCTCCTTTTTTTTATTAACATCATAAATCATCACCAATTGATTTTCAAAACATTAGGATTACCATGCATCAAGAATAACATCCATGGTAAAGCAAAATCATTCATGGTTTTCTTCCATTTTCACATCAAAATTTCTTCCTTTTGAATCTCTTATGCTCTTTGACCATCAACAAAATATTTTCAAGACAAAACTATGATCATGTATCGTTATAAAGCAGCAGCAACGTTCACGTTTTTCCGGTGATGTAACAAACGTTTCCGGCGAAGTAACTAACTTATTCCGGCGAGTCTTTCAACAACCCAAAATTTACAAATTCTTGCTGGAATTTAACCCCAATCGTTGCAATATGATCAAAACATCAGCTACGAACAGATCTGTGGAAGATTTGCATCGAAACTCCGACGAAAAACATAATTTCCGACGAATTTCGATTTTCCGGCGAGAAGCTTGCTGTCGACTTTAAAAATTCGCAATTCACTGAATTTTCAACCAAAATCAGATCTGAAACTTGCAACATGTTCCAAACTTGTATACTAACAGATCTGAACCGAATATTTAACAAAACTCCAGCAAAAATCTCAAAAACTGGCCAAAACGTTTTTCCGTCGAGAATTCCGGCGAGCAAAGTTTCAAATCACATATCTCACTTATTTCTCGACGAATTTCGATTCTGAAAGATGTAGATTGCTCGAAATTCACATACTAACAAATCTGTGGAAGAATTCTTGATCAAAACATCCAAGAACTTTAGATCGATTGATGAACGTCGTTAAGATCCAAACCGAATAGAAAAACAACCGAATTCTATGAATCGTTGATGAAATTCAGATCTGAACGTTTTATTTCACTCTAAATCCACATGCAAACAGATCTATAAATCTCAAATCAATTCATCCACGTAAAAACTTCCAGATCTTGATAATTCTCGCGAAGAACACCGAAAAACTCGCGAAATTTTCGAAAATCGTCAAAACTTGTCGAAATTCGATTCTAAAAATTGGAGATGATCTGGAATCGAATAACGAGCAAATCTTCAAGAGCATAAGAGATTTGAGCAAACTTACATGTAGATCGGGCAAATTAACTTGAAATGTCGAGATTCGATGATCGTATCGAGAAAAGTTCATCGATTTGGCTCTGATACCAAATGTTAACACCAGATCTATTAGGTAAACTTACTCGAATGATTCTCGTGGCTAACATTTCGTTGACTTGGCGTTGAATCTCGTCTTTATGCAAATGAGGGTATCGGTAAGGGCGCACAGATAGGGCCATGGCCGTCATGGAGGTTTATAGCATGTTCTATTGATCGTTCGGGAGGAAGGCCATGTGGTGATTGGAATAGCAACAAAAAATCGAGCAAAACAACTTCCAATTGACGTTGTTGGTCTGTCGTTAGAGTGGGTGTGGAGTCGGCTTCCGCAGTGAGGAGGTGCAATTGCTCATCGAGCCAAAGTTTGAGAGAAGAGTAATTGAACGAGAGTGCCCCGGTGGTAAAATCTCATTAGCTGAGTCTGCCAATTGAAAACCACGTCTCCTAATGTGCCCAACCACGCGAATACCCAAAATCATGTCTAACGATCCCAAGTCATAAACTAAGGGGTCGACAGTAAACGTGAAAGCCCCCAACTGAACTGAAACGTCACGGCACATTTCGGAGATTTTTACTCTAGTTCCATCACCCAAAGTCCAAACTGATGGTGAGCGGCTTGTTGGCCTGACTTCTAACCCCAAAGCAAGGGCTAATTGTCGGAATAGGAAGTTGTGGGAAGCCCCACTATCGATCAGAATTAGGTCGGGAATCCCACGTAATTCACCCATGAGTAGAAGTGTTTTTAAAGTAGGTAGGGTGTCGGAAGAAGTACCATAGAACTGAAGGGCATTACACTCCCCATCGAAAAAGTTATCCTCGTCTGGTGGTTCTTCGATCCAACGGATTTCACCGTCTTCGTCCACCACGTCGTCGTCGGCCAACAATATTACACGTAGTTGTCCCTCAGTGCATTTGTCCTGAGAGGAGTACTTTTGTCCGCACCCGAAGCAAGTACCTCGTCGCCGGCGATCGTCCCACTCCTGCTTCGATAGATGGCGAGTACCAGTCGTGCGTGGTCGAGGATTTGGAGTCGGAGGGCTTCGATTGGGCCTGTCCAACATTGGAAACGGGCCTAGTAATTGGATTAAAAGAATTAAAAGAAGAAATGGGCTTATCTGTGTGATGGGTCGGGCTGTATTTCCAGGAGTAAGTACCCATAGGTCGTCTTCCCTTTTATGAGACCCATCTCTCCAGAAGTAGACGTCGCTATAGCAACGTGACGAGCTAGATCCATGTCCTGGTCGCATGTGGTGGGGCGAAGTGCTCTAACCCAGTTCCGGATATCACGTTTAAGACCCCGAAGGAACATCCTCACCACTTGGTCCTCCGATTGGTCGGGAATTAGAGCAGATAGGGCTTCAAAATTATCGATGTAAGCATCGATATCCCCTTCCTGATACAGAGACCCCAAGGCTTCGTGTGCGTTGTGGTATCGAGTGCCACCAAACCGGGTAAGTAACTTTTCACGGAACTGCTCCCAGGTGGTGTGAGGGTGTTTGATGAGGAGATTGGTGAACCAATTTAATGTTGAACCATCCATACACATTTAAACGAGGTGGAGTTTTTGAGAGGGAGGGGTTTGGTGAACCTGGAAGTAGAGTTCAGCCTTGGTTATATCTGGGGTCAACACCTTCAAAAGGTTATCCATCCTCTGGGGTCAACACCTTCAAACACTGGTAGTTTGACCTTAGGCATGGAGAAGAGGGTTGATTCGAGTGATTATGCTTAATGAATTTCCCCCAGATCTGGATGCAGAGGTTTACCGCAGTCATCAAACACCCCTAATCCCGAGAAATCTCCTTCACGATGCATAGGAGGCTGTTTGGTTAACTTCTCGAGGGAATTAGGAAATTCCTTAAGAAGCTCCTTCATGGAAGTGATAGAAGCCGACAGATCACGTACCTCTTTTGCAATGGAGTCGATCTTCTCATCCTAAGCATCGACTCTGGATTGTAACAAGGTGCTGTGCTGATTTGAGGTTCAGGAGCCACCATTTCGTTTGATCTAGCAATGGAACCAATTGATAGGAAATGAACAAGGCCAAGGGTTTACTGTATTGATTGAAAGGAAAATTCCAAGGAAATAAAAGGAAATTAGAGAGATGAACCAAAATGGCTATCTCTATTGCCCAAGCTCTCTAGCCGAAGGGAAATACAAAATAGGTAGGAAAATGCATACCACCTCTTCTAACACAACGTTTATTTGTAAGTAACCCTTCCCTCCTCAAGTCATGCATGTGTAATTGATTGGCTATCCACCCTACACATGTCCTCCTTTGCTCTTCCTTATTACGTACATGGACCCTCTAGTTCAGTAGGTTGATCCTCAAGTATTGGACCGCTACTATCACATCCCCTACCCCTAGCATTCTTTCTTTCACGCTCGGCCCAAACATTATAGCTCCTTCACGATTTCAAAAATAAACCCTAGCTGATTTCCTTCCCGATTTCAAGCTTTCTGCTCCAACCAAACTGCACTCAAGCAGTCAAGCTATCTCCTCAAGTCGATTTCTTCACGCTCAATTTCTCCATAGATAACGTTTTCCTTCACGATTTCTCCTATTAATCACGATTTCTGCACATTTTTGTCGATTTCTTCTGTTTTTTCTGCACGATTTCCGCTGCAAGACTTCTGTCTGACAGTTTTTACTGTGGTTGATTTTTTTATTTCTTTCTTTGTTAGAGAATGTTCATGTTAGTCCCAGATGGCTTACAAGAACAAGAACATGTATTGTAGAAGGGGGGGGGGGTTGAATACAATACACAAAAATTTTCACAATTTTAATTCTTTATATTGAAAAACTTTCAACAAGAATTACACATAGAAACTTAAGACTGTTGCGGAAAAGAACAGATAAAATCTATTCTAACAATCTTCACAAAGTAATACTGAAAACTAAATAACTTCTAAAACACAAAGATAGAAAGCTGTAAAGTTTAAAGAGAGAGATGAACAGAATATCTTGAACACATAGATGTCTTCAAGAGATTCAAGGGATTCCAGGTATAACGTCTGCACTTAGAGAGATCACCCAAAAGTCTACTTTGCAAGAAGTCTTCTTCTTCTTTATATAGTGATAATGGGTGTACCAAGTATTAAATGCTTGGGACACTTGTCATCACCATATTTGTTGACTTCTGAAAAGTTGATCTGTCACTATCACCTTTTCCTTGAAATAAGGTATGGAAACCATGCTGAGGAAGACTTTAGCTGAATATAGATAAAATGACAGATGGTCACTTTTATCTGGCAATAGATATTTTCCCATAATAGCTGATCTTTCTTGATGTGTCTTCCAAGACAAAGTTTCTTGAAACTTGAAATATTTCTTCAAAGAAAGCATTTGACAAACAAGTCCACCGAATTTAAACAAATATCTTCGGTAGAAATCTTGACAAATTTGTTTTGTCACAAAACAAATTTCTTTCTCATTTTGTCTTATTATGTCTCTCATTTTTGTCTTCTTTTGCTTCTCAAGTTTTCTTTCAAGAAAAGCACCACCGATGGAAACTTGAGAAACTTTCAAAGATGACATATTTTCCAAGCATTTGTCTTTCAAAGATGACACATCTTCCAAGAAGCATCTTTGAAAACTTTTGTTGACACATCTTCCAAGTAAACATCTTTGAGACTTTGTAGGAGTTCCCACCAAATATAGACTTTCAATTGTGGGAACTTCTTGGCCGAAATATAGAAGAATTTCGGTGGAGAGATGTGTCCATCACAATTTCGGTGAACAATGACTTGTATTTTTGTTGAGAAGAATCTTCTATTTTCCACAAGTAGAGAATCTTCAAGCTTGGTTTCGGTTGATCTTCGACTTCACCGAACAGTTGCTATTTTGTACAAGTCATTTAAAGAACCAAACTAAAAATATTCTAAGTAGAGATTTTAGGGAAGACATCGGTGAGTCAATTTCAAATCTTTGGTGACCCAACAATCTCCCCCTATTTGAATTTGAGCTCATTTCTTAGAATATTTAAGAGTAAATAAAATAAAATGCATTTTGACCCTTTTTACTCTTTTTGGGTTCTTTTCACATAGACCATTCTTTTTGTTCTTTTTGATCTTTTTCTTTTTGTATGAGTATGTATCTTTTTTTTTTTTGTATGAGTGTGTATACTATGTACAGTATTTACAAGTGAGAAGAAAATAAAACAATATAGCTGTACAAATGAATGAAAAAATGGAAGGAAGTATAGACAATATGAACAAAACAAATGTTACTTGTATCTGTGAAGAGGAGAGTTGAAACTTGTGTCTGACTTGAGGATTCTTCATTTTGATCAGCAGCCTGTTGATTTGTTGGAGAACATTATCTTTTAGGCACCTTTGCTTTTCTTCATATGCTCCAAATCTTCAAGTCATTCACTTACTCCAAAAGATTTTCAGCCAAATGAGTTTGTGATTTTTTGAAAGAGACAAACCCATTATGGTGATAATCTTTGAGGGAGGATTGAGATTAAGTGAATGAGCCTCAGGATGTTTCTGTCAATCTGTAGCATTTTATTTCTTTTTCTTGGCATCTTTGGCATCATTATTTGATTTGCTCCCCCTCAGTTGAATCAGCCGGTCTTTGTGTTTCTCCCCCTCAGATAGATCCGTCCGGACTGATAAGCTCCCCCTTGACCGGTCCGCCCGATTTCCTCATTTTTCCGAGTTGGATGCTGAAAACGAGTACTGAGGGTTGATGTTGCTCCCCCTCAGATCAATCCTCCCCCTCAGCGACCGACGGAGGAAAAAATCAAGAGAAAGTGGAAATCTGCTATAACCTTTTTTTTTTTGAAATCTTTGCCGAAATTGAAGGGTTTTCCACCGAATATTGCTAAATTTTCGGTGGAATTTCGGTAGAGTTTTTTTTTTTTTTTTTTTTTTGGTAGAAAATTCAAAGGAAAGGGGGTTTGTGGTTTGAGGTTGGAATTGGTGGAAAAGAAATGAAGAAAGAAAATGGAAAGGGAGTTTGAGTGGCTTAAAATGAATAAATGGAGTGACGTCATCAAAAGAGAAAGGTGTCTACCATGGAGGGTCTAGAGAATACACACAGGGGTTGATTGGTGGTATGGCATGGCCACAAAACTATGGTGGGTTTGTATGGTTAGTGTATTTAGAGATGATGGCTCAGCAAAAAGTACTCGAGATATTTTTAGAGAAGATCTCGGGGGGGAAGAGGAGTGCCTCCGCTTGAATGGTTGTTGAACCGGGGAAGCCTTCGAGTGTTCTCTCGATGGCGTGGTTCTAGAATCTGGTGCGGAGGTGTCGGGGGCCTTTCTTTGTATCTTTTTGGTGCCACCCGACTTTACTCTAGGACGGGGAGAAGGGACCACAACTGTTGGAGTGACCTCGGGAATTTCCAGGTGTTGAAACACGGGAATTTCCGCATCACCCCAAAGTAGATCGGGAGATAGGGCAAAAGAGATCATACCTGGTCGTAGAGGGCGATCGGTCGCGAGCGGTTTGACACTGAGAGTTTTAATGCCCACTTGCGGTGAAGACCAATCGTAGGTGAAGTGCGGCGTGGAAGATTTACGTTCGGCATTCAAGAATGATGGGTGGATTTGGTGGCACAAGAATATCGGTGGGTATTGTGTTGAAAAACACAAAAAAAAAGATGTCTTCCAACTAAGAACCATATCCCATGCAAAGAAAAATAGTAAACACATAGTTTGGATGAGCTGGGTCTTCAAAACCAGTAGGTTGTTTCACATAGACTTCCTCTTCAAGTTTCCCATTGAGGAAGACACTTTTGACATCCATTTGAAAGACTCTGAAATTTCGGTCGGCAATAAAGATTCTTTCGGATTTGGGAACCAATCTCCAAACTTTGTTTCTCTCTAATTGAGAAAGCTCTTCTTGCATGGCAGTGATCCAACAGTTCATCACTGTTAAAGGACTCGACGTGCTAATTCTTTGATTTATGTATTTGTTCTTTGTTTAATTTCATAGATTTTGATTCTTTTGTTTTATGATGTTCTTCATTGTTTTGTGCAGTTCTTCACTCCATGTATTGTTCTTCACTGTTTAAATTCTTTTTGTTTTGTTGATTAATTTTTTTATAGAATGTTATCACGTATTTGTTTTAGGTATGGAACAAACCGGTGAATCGGGGTAAAACATACTTAGGGGTAAAATGGTCATTTCTGTCGTTCGGACAGTTGATTCAGGTAAAAAAGTAAACAACACCAACAAATTTATCCGGACATACAAATTTATCTAGACGAATTTATCCATAAAGGACTTAATGGAAAATATGGTAAACAACCCTAAGAGACACCATCCATTGAGAGCCCCATGACAAACTTCTTGTGATAGATAACATGATATTTTGTATATCATAAAAGAGTATGCTATTTTCATAATATAAAAAACTATAGTCTACAAATCACCTTGTTCTCCGGATCATCTCTTTTTTGAAGGAGGTCCATGCCATATGCCTACACATATAAGAGAACATCACATATAAGAAATGGCAAGACTCCACATAGAAACATGCCAAAAATGTGTTCTAACTAATAGAAATATATGTGTTCACCAGCTCATAGAACTTGATGGAGCGATCAATATCTCCTACTCTTAACATCACTTGACAAAAGGGCTCGGGAATACGGCCCTTCCTCTCAAGGAGCTCAAATGTGTAGCCACTTGGATCTTCAATGAGAGCAATTATTGTACTACCACCTTTGAGTGGACTAGGTTCCCTCGTAACTTTTCCTCCCTTGGCTCTTACAAGATCCACTGTTTTTGCAACCTATATAACAGTTAGTAATTATATGATGGTCTCGTTAACAATTTCTATATGCCTTAAAAGCTTTAAACATTAATTACTTTGTTGTCTGCTATGAATATCCTCACCTTGCATATCCTTGTTACGCAAAGAAAAGATATCCTTGTTACGCAACGAAAAGAACATAACACACACATAGTACAAGCTACAAAAAGAAACTAACCGAAGGAAGAGGTCTACATGAAGGAACTAATACACGACGTTTAGGATACCTCGTCAAAGAAAGTTGTGAAGCAACTTGTCATGTCATAGTTAGTCAAGTTGTTGATGGATAAATACTAGATTATAGCAACCTCAATTTATTTTTACATATAGAGACAAACTTATTGAAGACATTACAGAAAGTACATTTAGATAATATGTCATTATACTGTTATATTGAGTTGATTAGGAGCTCTGTAACACATTGTTACCTTTGTTGGCAATTCCAAATCAAACTGAAATAAGATGGTTTAACTTTTTCCAAGTAACTATTTTATCAATTAAGTGCCCAAGTTCTTGAAAATAACAATTGTTCTCATGGATGAGAAAAATACATCAAAAGTTTAGAATCATTTATGACGTTTATCCCCAACTCCATGCATCTCGTATTACAAGCTCTAAAGATGATCTATATGTTTCACTGAAATCAAATAATGCCTAATAGTGTTCTTCTACTTGGAAAACTATAATGTCAAGTTAGGAGTACAGTATTGCTTGTTCAACTTTAATCAGTTAATGATATAGTTAGTTTGAATAAACCCATAGCTTACTGAAATAATAGCTATAAATCAAAATAAGGATCAATTCACATCATACGCTAGAGATTCGCATAAGCCAAGGCTTCTATTGGCTTGTCAATGCCCTATAAGTGATCACTTCCAAAAACTGTGTGATTAAGTGTGCTTTCTAGATAGTGTGGCACTAAAACTTCACACACATACACAGGCTCTTCCTTATAGCAATATTGAATGGGCCTGTTACCTAAAATGTTATCAAGAGAGAACAAAAAAGAGATGGACGTGTCTTTGTGATAACGATTAGTATATCAAATGAACTTACATCCTCAACTGCAATACCAAAGTGTCCAAAACCAGTTCCAATGTCATACCTGTCGACTCCATAATCTGTGCATGTAAACATGGTTAATATAAATTGAAAGCCAATATCAGAAGGAAACAGCAAACTATCAATGACATGATCTAATAATAACTGATATTAAGATTTATAGCAGAGAATTTATTGTTATAAACATCTAAAGGATATTTAATTATATAATCCAAGTGTCCAGGAAATATGTGGCCACTATTCAGTTTAAGTAGGTAACATACTGTACGTAAGTTCAATAACAAAATTAGACTCCTCGGGTCCATATCCCAAGAAAGCGTTTGCATATCTTTCTTCTGGTATGTTGCGTTGCCTTAACAATTTCATACCCAAGCACTCGGTATAAAACCTGAAAGACAAACATCTATTTAACCTCCAATTTCTAGCATGCATCACTAGTTATAAAAAAACAGCATTTTGCAGGGAAAGCTGATACAGATAAGACTCTTACTTTATAGTTTTCTCCAAATCCCCAACACGATAAACAACATGTAACATTCTCCTATTATCCTTTCTCACCCAATCTAATACATTTTCCTCGATGAAAGGTTTTGCTGTATTTGCAGCTGTGCTAACATCAGTCATGTTTCCATCAGATTTCAGCAATGTGGATGCATTCACACCAAATAACTGTGACTGAGGTATCACTGCATAATTATCAAAAAATCAGATTAATTCTCAACATATTGTCATATAAAATAAAATATCTAGCTAACACACACACACACGGAGGACAAAGAGGAGTATTGTATAAGCAAGCTTACATTCAAACTTTCCATAATGCGTTCAAGCGCCAAGTGCACAATTTCATAAACCAATAACTTATAATGCCATCCATTTCACAATATAGAGCTTGGTTTCGGTTTTTATGCTTTCTAGATCAAGATTATGATAAACTTTAAGATGACAACTGAATGGAGGGAGTACTTATATTTTATTCCACACATATTTAAGTGGTAGAATGGTGATGCTTATATCTCATGTAATAGTTGCAAATTTTTAGTGACTGTCAATGACATAAGTTGTCCCCATTTGGAATCTTAGTTATACATCTTGTATTTTACCATAATTAAGGGGTTATTATATATACAGTTTTCTTCTTCATTCATGTATGCAAACTTTGTGATCGTCAACATACAAGAGCTTTTGTCCATCTTCTTCAATGTATTTGTCATCAATTTGTTCTAAAATAGTACATGAGCTTACGTGCAAATCAAATACTTGCTAACCTCAAATCACATAATCTCATACTCCTTTTTATAGAATCGGGTTTCATTCCACCTATTCAAAACATTCTCAAATCTGATTTCATCATCAAACCATCTTATTTTTATCAGTCTCCCAATCACTCTTGATCATCTTCGTCAACCAAGCAACCATCTTGTCGTCTGAAGATATGATACACAACATACTCTTTGACTTCGTAGGATTATATTTACATTTTAAGTTGCAGATTTTGTGTAATTAGGTAATTCCCTTCATTTGTTATCAAATCCTTTAAATTATGGGATGTAATTTAGGTCCTTGGGTTGTATATGAACCAACTTATTATCAATGAGAATGTACACAATTTCTCTAAAAACTTCATGGTATCAGTGCTATAAAAAAGGTTACTTCTTGCTTATATTTATCGACAACACATCTTTTCTTTTCTTTTCGCTAGTTGATGATCATAATCAAACTCTCTTGTAATCTCATCTCTATTCATAAACTCACCTGTAACCTCAATTGTCATGCCCTCTTCTCTACTTCTACTTGCATTTTCACCTCAATTGTTCTTCCTAGTTTTCATCTTCTACTAGCATTTTCCAGGCCTACTCTTGGAGGATGATTTGACATGCTCCTTAGTGCGATGGACTTTACATACCTGCTGAAGGAATAAACTCAGATAAAACTATCAAGGAGACTTCTTCCCTCAACTCTACATCTAATTTGAGTAATAATGAGATTTATCTATGACGCTTTAGATTAAGACATCCAAACTTTTTTTTATTTTAAACATTTGTTCCTTGTGTTATTTGGCAATAAAATCACTTATCTTTTCAATGTGAGATTTGTGTGTTAGCAAAAACTACACAGATGTATGTATCATCCACAACCATGTAAATCGTCTATGCCTTTTGCTTTGATACATAGTGACATATGGGTCCTTCTAACGTCATTACTTGTTTATTACCGTTATTGATGATTATACAAGGATGTGTTGGGTCTATTTACAAAAAAGAGAAATCTGAAGTTGAGCATGCCTCCATAAAATTCTATAATATGATTCTAACTAAGTTTGATACTAAAATTCGAATTCTTAGGAGTGATAATGGTAGGGAGTACTTTTCTAAAACTCTTGGGAATCTTTTAGATGCTCAATGCTTATTTCAGCAAAGTTCATGCATAGAAACTCCATTGCAAAACAGTATAGCTGAAAAAAAAAACACGTGTCTTCTTGAAATCAACTGTGCATTCTTGTTTTCAACTAATATATACCGAAGTATTTATTAGGTGATGCTCTTCTGCATGCTATGTATTTAATGAACCAAAATTCCTTCTAAAGCATTAAAGTTTCATTTTAGAAATACTTTTTCCTTCCCAATCACGATTGTTTCATTCCATGCCTATACATGTTTTTGGTTGTACCGTGCTTAATAAGAATACAAGTACCAATTTTGGCAAATTAGACAACAAAGCCCTTAAATGTGTTTTTGTAGGGATCACATCATATAAAAGCGACTATAGATGTCTTCATCCAAGCACTAGAAAAATGTTTGTTACTATGGTTGTTACGTTTTTTGAAATTCTTTATTTCTTTAATCCTCCTCTTTAGGGGGAGAGTAAAAAAATACGACTTGGTTTTTCCATATATGAGCAAAATGCATATCATATTTCACCAAAAAATGAACATAATACTTTTCCAGGAGAAACTAGATTACTACCCAAATCTCAACAAGTTACTCAAGAGAATTGTAGTGATTAGGAATATAAATTGTTTGAAAAAGTATATGAGAGAAAGTTTCCCTTCAATAATGAGTCTAGCACAATCTCAGTTCCTGATTCCAAATTGAGAAGAGAAACACCTCTTGGTAAGTCAAGCGATCGAATGTTCCAATAACCTTAAGAAATACATGCTGGTGTCAGATATTCTATATCTAACTATATGTCTCACTCAAAACTGTCACCTAAATACTCTACCTTCACTACAAATGCATCCCAAGTTCATGTTCCTAAACACTATACGTGAGTCTCTTAAAAGTTCGAAATGAAAGAAAAAAGATTGTTATAGAGGAATTGAGTGCTCTTGAGCAGAATCAAATGTGAAATGTTTTAGAACTTCCGGAAGGCCCTCCTACAGTTGGTTGTAAGTGGTTATTTACACCAAAACTTAATGCTGATGGAATCGTTACCCACTTAAATGTTTTTTCTCATTCTTTTAGACCGGGGTGTACTAGCTATTGAGTTTCGTGAAGTCCATAACAATTGAAGCTACAAAGCAACTTTCTTAACATTACAAGTCATATGGATCGAAGAGAGTACACAGATAATTGAACATTGAGATTTCTGTATCATTAACAAAAAATTAACGTAAAATTCAATAAACCTTAAGAATGTAGCGAACAAAATCTCACACTGAATAATAATCAGTCCCCACACAAAATGTACCGAAAGTTACTTAAGAGTTCATGTATACATAAGTAACTAATGAGTAAGTAATGCATGAATAGCTTTATAAAAATGCGAGTTTATGTGGAGCTAGGGTACCGGTTCCGAGTTGGATCAGAGCAAGTCTGCGGGAAGCACTGTAAGCCGCAGGAACAGATACATCACGGCGATAAGAAGCTGAAGATGGAGATGATGGAGATTGATAGGGACGAAGAGGAGACATATGATGAAGAGACGAAGACGCCATTGTTGCTACTATCTGTCTCTCCCCCTTTCTACGGTTATCCAGTTGTCGAGTCAGTGAACCGCTTTAAATCATCCTCCCATTTTGTCATCATGGTCTTCCAACAAATGTCCCATTTTGAATTTCACTTTGGGAATTTAATTAAAATGCCCAAGTTTGACTTTTCTTTATTAAAATACCCTATTTTTTCGCGGAGGGAGCCTCTATCACCGGGACTAATTGTGAAAAATTTTGCAACATATATTTACACTTTCAGCCCCTGCCCACGAACGAGGTCTGCGATCGTGGCCCGCGATGGGGACTGAAAGTGTAAATATATCTTGCAAAAAATTTCACTTTCAGTCCCTGCCCGCGATAGAGGCTTCCCACCGCGGAAATTTATGGCATTTTGGTAAACCTATCGAGATTTTTGGTATTTTGGTAAGTCAGGATCAAAGTTGGGGTATTTTAATTAATTTCCCTTTCACTTTTCTTATTAAAAGGTCAGGTCTCCCCAATTTTTTATTTCCGGTTAGATTTGTTCGTAGAATAATTTTAAATAGAATAAAATTTGTTAAAAGAAACTGACTTAAAACGAACTAGTCTTTCGCTCGCGCGTTGCGCGGCGATTAATTTGTGTTTTATGTTAATTATTTAATGTTTAATAGTTGTTGAATAATTTTGAGACATTTACAATATATGATAAAAATAAAACAAAAATTCCATAAAAAGGGAATATTACTTTCAAGATAAAAATATGTCTATTAAGGTGTTGTTCGGTTCACTTTCTGTTAAGACCTGAATGAATATAGCTGTCTGAGTGTTAACAGATATGTTGGTGTTCGATTGTTATGCTGAATAAACAGTCAGAACGTCAGAAATAACCATTTTACCCTCGGTCTTTATTTTTGTCAGAAGAAATCAATTGTTTGATAAAATAGCTGAATAAATGACTTTTAATTATAACAAAATATCAAGTTAAACGTAATAATTGAATTTAATGTTATAACCAAAACAACAATAATGAAAACTTATAATAAAAACAATTGTGAATTAGCCGTTTGTTCCATAAATAATTGAAAACAAAATTGAAATTGAAATTGATATTGATATATTAATTTATATTAAAACTGATGTATATTAAAAACATAAATTGATATATTGATTTTAATTGAAACTAATGTGAATAATAATCTTTTTACAAGAAAATGATGTAAGCATAGCCATGTGGAAGCAAATAAGCACATCCATATATATTAAAAATATGAAGTGATCCTTTGTGTGGGTTTTACGATGTCGAGGGGTTGTGAAAATAATATGCAGACCCATAATATATATATATATATATAGGGAAGGGTTCAATAGTGTCACACCTCGCTAAAGCGGAAACACGAGGTATGACAGCGTAGGGTTTCATTGAAAAGGTAACAGACAACACCAACCACAAGTTTAATACAGTAGTACAAAATATTACATTACAACGTCTTTAACCCAAAAAGTTCCAAAAGGAAAGACGACAAATACAAAAATTAACAATATAAGTTTTAAGAGTCTTGATGTTGATGTCATCAAACAAAATGCACCCTACGTGCCTTCACTTACTTCTTATTCCCTGAAAAGCATGTTTAAAACGAAAAAGGTCAACTACAAAGAGTTGGTGAGTTCACAGGTTTTTCATATCCAAACGGTTTTCAACCAAAGATTATTTTCGTGAGTCTTTTGTCACGACAAGCTTTAAATTTAAATCTTATGAGTACACATTACAATAAATGACTTTCGCAAGATATATAATTGTTGAGCCACTACTAAGCCTCCGACAACTTACGCCCCGCGGACTACCTCAGAGGTGGTATGATGGCCACATGAGTAGAACATTATTATCAGATAAAGTGCACCCCTACTCGTCAGTTTAAGGTGGGTTTGTCAAACCAAATAGCGCTATCCACAAATATCACCGGCTCGTTATGAGTTAATAAGTAGTGTACCTATTGGGGACTTATCATTTTTATTATCACTCAACATATCTTTGTCACTTATGTAAATTTGTACATTCATTTGTACTCATTTCTTAAATCATAAATATCCACAATTTTACTATCATGAATCATTTAGCATTTTAAAATCATAACATGCTTTTCACCCCAAACATTTAAACAAGTAAAACGGGGCTGTGAAAACTCACCTTTTAGCGTAGATGCGCAAGTAGTGAAAGCTTGTTCACTTAATCCTCTTTACGGGCTCCCTATAAGGTCAAATAAGCTCTATAAGTCCTTCATATCTAATCAAGGTTAAACTTAACTAATTTAGTCCACCTCTTGTGAAATGCCTTTGTTTTAGTATTTAATTTGAAATGAATAATTTAACATTTTCCCAATGTTTTAATCATGTATATATACATATAGGGTTATAATAATAAAATCCCACACTTTTTCCAAAATGCTTAATCTGGCAGAAACTTTGTACCTCAAAAATGGTTATTGAAATACACTTTCTGGAATGACAAATTTACTCATTTTTTTATATGTAGTACTATACTGAGTTAAGGCTATTTTGACCAAATTTCATAAATTTTGAAGGTGTTTAAGGGGTCCAAGTAATTTTTATTAACTTGTGTTATACAGGGTCTAAAACAGATTGCACTCTTCTGCCATAACAGGATTCTGGAGGGTCAAAACTCAATATTTTTCAGGGGTTTTGCATGCTTTGGAAACCTAACACATAGAAGCATCTCATGGAAAAAGATTCATAAATTTTTGATAAGTTTTGAGAGAGTTATGGCCAAAAGAAGTTGCATGTACTAATCTGCCAATCTGGGACAGATTGACACACTTAACTTGTAAAATTATTTGAGTGACCAAAACACCATATCATTTTATGAAACCAAATGCATGTGAAACCTAACTCATATAAGGACCTTCCAGAGGAAAAATGAAGAAATTTTATGCATTCTACAGAAGGTTACATGCAAAATAAAATGACACAACAACCTGACAGATCATCTGCTGCACACCAAATTTGTTCTAAGGAGTTGAAGGTCTAAATCTCAATGTTTTCTTATGAGACCAGTTGGGTTTGAACCCTAACCCATTAAACCTTACTCCAGAATAAAAATGAGAAATTTTGGACATGATTTGACCAAGATATGGTCGTCCTAAGTACATGCAACCAATCTGCCAGATTCTGAAATTTTAATATTCTTTAGAAATCACATTTTTAGCACTCTAACATCCATAGATGTGGGTTCCTTTGTTAAGGATTCAATCCCAACCTCATATAACATGTTTTTGAGAGAGAATACTTTAAACTTATAAAGAAAATGTGTCAGGATCGAATCTTAACAAGATAATTAATACTTAGAATTCAGAATTAAAGAATCTGCGGAAAAGAACTTTAATTCTCACAATCAAGAACATTGTAACAGAAAATTCACCACTTTTTGTATTCACTGTTTCGACTCACAATATTAACAACCAAACCTCAATCTTGTTGAACAGGCTCAACAAGACGACTTCTACTTCTCTAGAAATAGGGTTCTTACACCTTGAGGTTAAATCTCTCTGAAAACGATATCGAATTCTTTTTCACACGTATATTATGTATATTAACTCGTCTATTATGTGTATTCTAATAGCTATCTATCAATACTATTTATACAAAAATAATTACAAGATAACTATCAAAAGTAACTTGATCTTCTAAATCTTCGTTAAACATATCTTGATCAATTCCTTCTTTGTCTCCAAAAGTATCGCATACCAATCTTAACAAACTCAGCAGTATTAACCTTCATTCTTCATGAGCAGTACTAACAATCTCCAGCAGTAGTAATATACCAGTAGTATTAACTTTGTTCAGCAGTAGTAACTTGTCTAGCAGTACTAACCTCACATAAGCAGTATTAATAATGTTCCAGCAGTATTAATATCTCAGCAGTACTAACCTTGAACTAGCAGTAGTATCTTTGTTCTGGCAGCACTAACATTGAACTAGCAGTACTAACTTGATCTGGCAGTAGTAATGTTGTTCTGGCAGTACTAACCATACTTAGCATATCTTCAGTTCCCAACAATCTCCCCCTAACTTGACTTTTCAGGATGAGAAGTTAAGTTCTTCAGATGATGCTTCCAAAACCTAATCATCAACGCATAAATTTGGATCCAATCCCAGACTTTGATTGAGAATCCTTTTTACAAGGTATCTTGCCATTTTAGAGTCTTTATCACTCACCAACTTAGCATGCAGCATTCCATTCAACTTTTTCATGCTGTGCTTGTATACAACATCCACCAAATAATATTCATGAAATGTATTGTCAAGAGAGATGACATATACTCCACAATTCTCAATGAGCATCCAGTTGGTAATGACTTGAAAATTCCTTGCCATCAAATACTGAACTGCTTCTGGTTTGAACATTAAGCACAAGTATTCAAGAACCATCTTGGTGATAGACATACCTTGCTCTGTCAGAATGTTTCCATATATCCTCATTCCCACCTTGAACATCTCTTCCAAGTCAGATCTAGAGCATGTTCTGATAAGTTTTCCCCAAGTAGGACAAACTTCAAACTTTCCATCTGCCTTTTTGATTCTGATGAACTCCTTTCTTCCATCTTTCAATGTGTCCCAGAAGATGATTTCAGGAGCCATAGAAGATATTGGTTCAGCTTGGATTGGATTAGTTTTAACCACAGTAATATACAAATCACTTTGAGCATTTGGCCGTGATTGTACATTGCTTGGTTGGCCTGATGAAGTTGCCACTTCTTCTTCAGCAACTTTTGGATCAGATTTCTCTTTTACTGCTTCCTCCTGGGCTTCTTCTACAGTTGGATCCACCCTTGGCTTCTTTATATCTTTCTTCTTTGAGGCTATTGACTTTGTTCTTGGCCTCTTTGTTCTTTTGAAGGATATAACAGCTTCAGGAGTGGTTTCAACTGTTTCTTCTTTGTGGCTCTTAGCAGCACTAACAGTTTCTGCTGCCTTTTGTTTTTCAGCAGCATTATCTGTTTCTACTTCTTTTGCAACCTCAGCAGCAGTAACCGTTTCTGCTGCTGGTTCTGTTTCTGCTTCCTTTGTAATATCAGCAGCAGTAACGGTTTCTGCTGCTGTTTCTGTTTCTGCTTCCTTTGTAATATCAGCAGCAGTAACGGTTTCTGCTGCTGTTTCTGTTTCTGCTTCCTTTGTAATATCTGCAGCCTCCTCAGTCTCCCCCTCAACCTTATACTCATACTCCCCCTCAATGTTTGCATCCTCCATGTTTAGATCTGAGTCTGACTCCCCCTTTTTTGGAAGCATCATTGGTAGGGTTTCTTCTCCTAAGGACAAACTGAGCTCTCTTCTTTCTGTGCATCAACTTAGTGATCATCTTCCTTTGCTTCTCAAGATGTGAGTTTTGATAGAGGACCACTTTCTTGAGTTCATCAATTTCCTTTTTCTGATCCATGACCTCAATGTTGATATTTGCAATAGTTTCCATCAATTCCTCGTACGTATATCTATCCTCACCCTGTTTAGGAGTTTTTACCTCCCTTAAAGGATCATTGGAAGTTTTAGCAGGTGTCTCTTGCCTAGCAAAAGCACTACCTACCCCCTTGGTTTCTTGGCACCTGGGACCTCTGGATGATTTCTCACCCTGAGTTGCCGTGAGGAAGGGCTTAGTTATTTTACTACCTGGCCTTCTCTTTGCTAGCAGAAGTAGTGGCAGCCTTGCGACTCACATGCTCAACCTTCTCCTTAGTGAGCACCTTCTTGGGGTTGGGAGACACCCCTGTGGTTTCCCTTTCGATATTCTCCATTGGAGAATGCTCCAACAGAGGGCTTAAACGCTTCGGGCTCTTAGGAGATACATCAAGGGAAGGAACCTTGTGTACCTTTCTTCTTTCAAACCTTTTGGTTATTGTGGGAGTGGGTCATTCAAGAATGGACTGAGGGATGTCTTTTGTGATGGAAGGTTGGGATTGGTCATCAGTGGGTGTGTCTAATGAGGGGCTTGACCCTGATGCCATACCTTCAAATGTGTGGGACACAACCATCATTGTAGAGAACAATGGTGTGTCAACTCCTTCCGAGTCCCTAGGGAGTCTTTTCATATTTGAAAAAACCTTCCCTTTAGGGGATTTTGGCACATATACCTCATCAAATTGAGGCATATCCGTCAATTCCTTGGTAATTACTTCCTGAACAAACCTTGGATACATATAGAAACGCTTTTTGGATTCCAGGTTTGCCACAAGATCATTGAAAATCATTTGAGAAAAATTAAACTTCCTGTTAGTGGCTAAGCAGACTAGAGCATAAGCAATAGTACTGCTGAACTCACTCCATCCAGTAGTTTTCTTTGAAATACAATGCATTAGGGTATGAACAAAGAATCTCCATTGAGTAAAAAACTTTGACTTGTAGAATTTAAAAACTCCAATGGGACCTTCATACCCCATTCTTTGTAAAGTTGAGAAGAGTTCTTCATTGGGAATAGAAGATATACCTGAGGCATCATCTAGTCGAAGTGTGATGCGAATGAGTTCTTCTGAAACTTTCAAGGGTTTGTCACATACCCTTGTTTGAATGACTTTATGCCCATCTTCGGATTCTACGGTGGCATTGGCCCAGAATTGCGTCTGATGCTCGATGTATATTGTCGGATTCACCGTTAGGGCAT
Organism: Saussurea involucrata; assembly: GCA_033807775.1. Classification (NCBI taxonomy): domain Eukaryota; kingdom Viridiplantae; phylum Streptophyta; class Magnoliopsida; order Asterales; family Asteraceae; genus Saussurea; species Saussurea involucrata. The sequence goes on along the minus strand of JAWVWS010001018.1, from coordinate 5,285 downwards.
ACGAAATATGAGCGGACTTGAGAAAATCCACAATTTCATGAAATCCTTCGGCCTGCTTCGGCTTCTGAAGCATTGCAATCTCATTATGCTCGTCGACAAACTCCATAATCGTTGTGCTTCCTGAGGATTTGTAAAGAAAACACAGAGATTCTAGGGAGAAGGGGTTAGAACGAGAGAGAGAGAAGAAGTTAATGCGAAGAGTCGTTATGAACTTTGGCGGGCAAACAGGGGTATTTATAGCAGTATTTGCCCTAGATTTTCAAAAGCAGTATTAACGACATACGCAGTATTAACTGTGCACTAGCAGTATTAACTACTGAGCAGTATTAACTGCAAAGCAGTATTAACTACTGAGCAGTATTAACTACACAAGCAGCATTAACTGCTGAGCAGTATTAACTACACAAGCAGTATTAACTACTAAGCAGTATTAACTGTGCATTAGCAGTATTAACTACGCACTAGCAGTAGTAACTCTGCACTAGTAGTAGTAACTCTGCACTAGCAGTAGTAACTCTGCACTGGCAGTAGTAACTATACTTGCACTTTGCAGCACTAGTCAAATCCTCAAATGTCATCTTACCTTCTGACATCACCTTTACTTTTACCACTTATCTTACCTCCTGCAGGGTTATTTTCAAAAGTAACATGTCCTCCATCAATTCTTTTGAAATTCTTGAGGCAGGCCATGTTACCTATCATGTGCCTGGAGCAACCACTATCAACATGCCAGATGCTCTTCCCCTTGAGCTGTTGGTTGCCCTGCACATCTGATAAATCAGTTAGTTTTTATTGGGAACCCAAGCCGAAGTGGTCTTGGGTCTCCCTTGCTCATCAAAGTACTTGCACTTGGTTTTGATGAGATTTTCAACCTTAGGTACTGCAGTACTGGAGTACTTTGTCAATATGATTGGTTTAGCAGCACCAGACGCAGTATTAACCTCAGAAGTACTGACAGTGCTAGCAGTACTAACACTGGGAGCAGCAGTATCGTTAGCAGCACTATCTGTACTAGCAGCAGTATCAGCAGTACTAACTTTTGAAGAATTACTAATACTGCTAACAGCACTAACAGTGTTAGCAGCACTAATACTGCTAACATCACTAACTTTTGAAGAATTACTAGCAGTATTAACACTGCTAGCAGCACTAACTCTTGAAGAAGTACTAACAGTGTTAGCAGTACTAACACTGCTGGCAGCAGTATTATTTTTAGTGCCTTTTGTAACCCACATTGTAACACATTCCTTTTCAGGCTTTTTCTTCATGTGGCTTTTGGATTTAGCTTGTTTCTTAGCCACATGGTTCCTTGCAGGCTTCCAATAACCATTGGATTTATAAAAAGGTCTTTGAAAATTCATCCTTTGGTTAATAGGATTGAAATAACAGTGTTTGGCAAGATGATTCAATCTGCCACAGATGAAACAAGGTTTTGGTCTGTTAATCCTTTGCAGATCAACTCCTTGCTTTTGTGCCCACTGGTTATTCCAATTTCTTTGATTTCCCCTCCTTTTATCATGTTTTTGGGGCTTATTCTCTTGAGATTTCTTGCAAGAACAATGTTCACAAGTTTTAGAGTTCACAACAGTGGTCTGTGTATAATGAACTCCCTTTCCCTTGTCAGTCCTTTTCATCTCATTGTTCTTAACACATGGACTTTCACATTCCTCATCAGATCCTACTTTGTCAGTCTCATCCTCAACAACTACTTTATCTAAAGGATCTACTTCAGTGGCTCCTTTAGGTAAGTCCTTCCTATCCTTGGTTTCTAATAGGTCTGACTTAGGAGGGATGTAGTTGTTGTTATAGGGTGGGGGTGTGGCATTGTACCCTATTCCGGGTTTCAACTTACTATGGATTTGAGAGTTGATTATGTTGTCCATGACTTTGGAGGCACAAGTAAATTTTTCTACTTCAAGTTTAACTTTCTCAAGCTCTCCTTTTAGTTTCTCACACTCTTCCCTAGACTCTTTCAGTTGGAACTCCAGACCACCCTTTTCACACTTCCAGTAGTTTGTATCATATGAGTGTTGAAGTTCATTGGCTTGAAAAGCCTTAATTTGTTCTTCAAACCTCTCAACAATCAATACATAATCTCTTATGTCCTTTTCTAATCTCTTAAGGTCATCACACATTCCCTGATTGTGATCTCTATACCTTTTAACAGTGTCTATACAAGATTGAGAACAGAGATTAGATTTTACCTCCGTAGGAATATCTGAGACTTCTGCCATGAGTGCATGATTCTGGATTGCCTCTTCTGCTTGATCACTCCAATCAAAAGTACTGTTTGATTCAATAGAATTTTCCATAATGATTGTAGAATTCTAAGAAACACAAGCTCTGATACCACTTGTCAGGATCGAATCTTAACAAGATACTTAACACTTAGAATTCAGAATTAAAGAATCTGCGGAAAAGAACTTTAATTCTCACAATCAAGAACAATGTAACAGAAAATTCACCACTTTGTATATTCACTAAATCGACTCACAAGATTACAACCAAACCTCAATCTTGTTGAACAAGCTCAACAAGACGACTTCTACTTCTCTAGAAATAGGGTTCTTACACCTTGAGGTTAAATCTCTCTTTCAGTTGGAACTCCAGACCACCCTTTTCCCACTTCCAGTAGTTTGTATCATATGAGTGTTGAAGTTCATTGGCTTGAAAATCCTTAATTTGTTCTTCAAACCTCTCAACAATCAATACATAATCTCTTATGTCCTTTTCTAATCTCTTAAGGTCATCACACATTCCCTGATTGTGATCTCTATACCTTTTAACAGTGTCTATACAAGATTGAGAACAGAGATTAGAATTTACCTCCGTAGGAATATCTGAGACTTCTGCCATGAGTGCATGATTCTGGATTGCCTCTTCTGCTTGATCACTCCAATCAAAAGTACTGTTTGATTCAATAGAATTTTCCATAATGATTGTAGAATTCTAAGAAACACAAGCTCTGATACCACTTGTCAGGATCGAATCTTAACAAGATAATTAATACTTAGAATTCAGAATTAAAGAATCTGCGGAAAAGAACTTTAATTCTCACAATCAAGAACAATGTAACAGAAAATTCACCACTTTTTGTATTCACTGTTTCGACTCACAATATTAACAACCAAACCTCAATCTTGTTGAACAGGCTCAACAAGACGACTTCTACTTCTCTAGAAATAGGGTTCTTACACCTTGAGGTTAAATCTCTCTGAAAACGATATCGAATTCTTTTTCACACGTATATTATGTATATTAACTCGTCTATTATGTGTATTCTAATAGCTATCTATCAATACTATTTATACAAAAATAATTACAAGATAACTATCAAAAGTAACTTGATCTTCTAAATCTTCGTTAAACATATCTTGATCAATTCCTTCTTTGTCTCCAAAAGTATCGCATACCAATCTTAACAAACTCAGCAGTATTAACCTTCATTCTTCATGAGCAGTACTAACAATCTCCAGCAGTAGTAATATACCAGCAGTATTAACTTTGTTCAGCAGTAGTAACTTGTCTAGCAGTACTAACCTCACATAAGCAGTATTAATAATGTTCCAGCAGTATTAATATCTCAGCAGTACTAACCTTGAACTAGCAGTAGTATCTTTGTTCTGGCAGCACTAACATTGAACTAGCAGTACTAACTTGATCTGGCAGTAGTAATGTTGTTCTGGCAGTACTAACCATACTTAGCATATCTTCAGTTCCCAACAAAATGTGCATGCAAAGTCAAACTTTCCAGATTCTTATAAAAGAACAAAACCCACATTTTGATGATTTTTCTCATTTTTCTCAAGTTCATGATGGAAGTTCATAGATTTTCACCATATTATGGACATTTCTCATGTCCTTGGTGTTTTATCTCCCTTCTAGAACAAGAAAAAGAGTTCATCCATTTGGATGAATTAAAAATGTAGAACAAAGTAGGAAAAATGGCATAAAAGATGCCAAAAGAGTATGAATGACACTTAGTTTAGAGTTCTTACCTTAGGAGAATAATGCAAATACTTCAAACTCCAAATCTTTTGCTTTGAATACTAGGGTTAGCTCCGAAATTTTCTGGAGTTTGAAGGTGCTCTAGTTGAAGAATGGTGAAGAAAGAAGAAGGCGAAGGATAGAGAGAAAGGAGGAAGATGGATGGTTTCTTTGAGAGTTTGAAAATGAAGTAAAAAAAAACTAAACAATGAGGGGTTTAAGGGAGGGGTGGCCGGCCCCCATATGGGCCCCCATCCCTTGCAATTTTTTTTTTATTTTTATAAAAGACTTGGCCCAAAACATTTCCTTGTAGAATTATTTTTAACTAGAATTAAATTGCAAAACAAGCTTCTAAAATACCTTCTTGTTTTATTTTTAAATCTTATAAAAAGAAAAGTTTAAGTATAAAGTAAAACCCTATATTTTATATAGGTTATATGTTATTTAAGATATTTTGGCATTTCACAAGGTGTTCCGGTTAGTCTTGGGTAAAACCGGGTCTTTTAAGCAACTATCGGGAATTCTAGCGAATTTTCGCCCTAAATTATTCTGAGTGAGTCTTAACAAGGTATGTTCCCTATGTTAACACTTGAAATGGTTAAATGATGCTAACCTGAAAGTTTTGATTTTTGTCGGATGTTACATCTTTCCCCCGTTAGAGAAATTTCGTCCCGAAATTTAATGATTGGCATTCTCGAAAGGTTCCTTGGCGAACAGCTGAGGATACTTACCCCTCATAAAGTCCTCTCGTTCCCAAGTGTATTCAGGTCCATGTCTTGCGTTCCATCGCACTTTCAAGATCGGGATCTTGCTACGTCTTAACCGCTTAACATCTCGGTCAAGTATCTCCACGGGTTCCTCTATAAAGCTGTTGGTCCCGAAAGGCTTAAACAAGTTTGTAGAAGGGGGGGTTGAATACAAACACACTATTTTACTTTTCTAAATTGTTTATTGATAAATCATTAACAATTTACAGCTTGTTGCGGAAACAAGATTAAGGATAAACCTAAATCTAAACAAGTTGGAACACTAAGATTTTCTTGCACTAAGAAAGATAAGGAGATTACTAATAAAATCCTATCTTGAGAGATTTGAACTTGTCCAGAGTTAGCAAGTTGCTTCAAATGAAGTGAGTTCATCTCTTTATATACTGCATGCATTTAATGCAATCCAGTATATACTTTACACGTGTCATCAGCGGATTGGTTGCATGTCATTGACCTTTGATGACAACCTTAGTAGCCGTATGAATGAACAGTGTAGTATCAGAGTGGTTGTACGATTTCAGATTTTCGGAG